>SRMA01027351.1:0-17425 GCA_007224835.1 Danionella cerebrum
CCCCCAAATTACTAATAATAGCCAGTAACATTGTCACTACATTACTAATAATAGCTAGTAACATTGTCCCACATTACTAATAATAGCCAAAAACATTGTCACCACATTACTAATAATAGCCAGTAACATTGTCACCACATTACTAATAATAGCCAGTAACATTGTCACTACATTACTAATAATAGCCAGTAACATTGTCACCACATTTCTAATAATAGCCAGTAACATTGTCACCACATTACTAATAATAGCCAGTAACATTGTCACCACATTACCATAATAGCCAGTAACATTGTCACTACATTATAATAGCCAGTAACATTGTCACTACATTACTAATAATAGCCAGTAACATTGTCACTACATTACTAACAATAGCTAGTAACATTGTCACTACATTACTAATAATAGCTAGTAACATTGTCACTACATTACTAATAATAGCTAGTAACATTGTCACTACATTACTAATAATAGCCAGTAACATTGTCACCACTTTACTAATAATAGCCAGTAACATTGTCACCACATTACTAATAATAGCCAGTAACATTGTCACTACATTACTAATAATAGCTAGTAAGATTGTCACTACATAATAATAATAGCTAGTAACATTGTCACTACATTACTAATAATAGCCAGTAACATTGTCACTACATTACTAATAATAGCTAGTAACATTGTCACTACATTACTACTAATAGCTAGTCACATTGTCACTACATTACTAATAATAGCTAGTAACATTGTCACTACATTACTAATAATAGCAGTAACATTGTCACTACATTACTAATAATAGCTAGTAACATTGTCACCACATTACTAATAATAGCTAGTAACATTGTCACTACATTACTAATAATAGCTAGTAACATTGTCAATACATTACTAATAATAGCTAGTAACATTGTCAATACATTACTAATAATAGCTAGTAACATTGTCACTACATTACTAATAATAGCTAGTAACATTGTCACTACATTACTAATAATAGCCAGTAACATTGTCACCACATTACTAATAATAGCCAGTAACACTGTCACCACATTACTAATAATAGCCAGTAACATTGTCACCACATTACTAATAATAGCCAGTAACATTGTCACCACATTACTAATAATAGCCAGTAACATTGTCACCACATTACCAATAATAGCCAGTAACATTGTCACCACATTACTAATAATAGCCAGTAACATTGTCACTACATTACTAATAATAGCCAGTAACATTGTCACTACATTACTAATAATAGCCAGTAACATTGTCACCACATTACTAATAATAGCCAGTAACATTGTCACTACATTACTAATAATAGCCAGTAACATTGTCACTACATTACTAATAATAGCCAGTAACATTGTCACTACATTACTAATAATAGCCAGTAACATTGCCACTACATTACAAATAATAGCCAGTAACATTGTCACTACATTACTAATAATAGCCAGTAAAATTGTCACTACATTACTAATAATAGCCAGTAACATTGTCACCACATTACTAATAACAGCCAGTAACATTGTCACTACATTACTAATAATAGCCAGTAACATTGTCACTACATTACTAATAATAGCCAGCAACATTGTCATTACATTACTAATAATAGCTAGTAACATTGTCACTACATTACTAATAATAGCCAGTAACATTGTCACTACATTACTAATAATAGCCAGTAACATTGTTACCACATTACTAATAATAGCTAGTAACATTGTCACTACATTACTAATAATAGCCAGCCAGTAACATTGTCACTACATTACTAATAATAGCCAGTAACATTGTCACTACATTACTAATAATAGCCAGTAACATTGTCACCACATTACTAATAATAGCCAGTAACATTGTCACTACATTACTAATAATAGCCAGTAACATTGTCACTACATTATTAATAATAGCCAGTAACATTGTCACTACACTACTAATAATAGCCAGTAACATTGTCACTACATTACTAATAATAGCTAGTAACATTGCCACTACATTACAAATAATAGCCAGTAACATTGTCACTACATTACTAATAATAGCCAGTAACATTGTCACCACATTACTAATAATAGCCAGTAACATTGTCACTACATTACTAATAATAGCCAGTAACATTGTCACTACATTACTAATAGCTAGTAACATTGTCACTACATTACTAATAATAGCCAGTAACATTGTCACTACATTACTAGTAACATTGTCACTACATTACTAATAATAGCCAGTAACATTGTCACTACATTACTAATAATAGCTAGTAACAATAGCTAGTACTAATAATAGCTAGTACATTACTAATAATAGCCAGTAACATTGTCACTACATTACTAATAATAGCCAGTAACATTGTCACCACACTACTAATAATACAGTGGTTCTCAAACTTTTTTAGTCGAGCCCCCCCTTTAAACCTTTAAAAGAATCTGGGCACCCCCAGATGTAAAATAATAATTATTTAATAATTAATTTAATGTAAAATAAATGTAACTACTCCTTAATGTTAAATAACTCATTATTTATAGCTTATTCAAGTGACAATTCGGTTGCATGGTGTTAAGATATGATCCTTATGCGCTCTTACCTGGTTAGGAACACTACCCAATTGCAGAGCACGTTACTTACGTTTGCTATCTCGTATGTACATATGTGAGATGTACCGTTGAGAGATTATTTGAGTTTATTAAAGAAGAGTTTCAGTCATTGAGAGCGTTTTGTTTTCCTCACGCGAGCAAGAGAGAGAGAGAGAGCGCTCATCTGTGCACCTGACGTCAAAACACATGGAAACAATTGTATGCTTGCTGTTCTAATATAAATCCTTTTGATTTTTGTCAGCTTATGAAAACCCATATAACTCCATTAATGAAGGATCAAACTGTCCAAGTTTGTGAAACTGTCCAAGTGAATGTTTAGCGAAAAAAAGCCCCTCACAGACTGAAGACGATGCATATCGATCATCATCTTATCGCCAGGCTCAAGAAACATCGCAGATAAACTATTAGCTCCGCCCATTTCACATCTTAAAATGTATTTTAGCGTGAGAAATCAGGTTTGTAGCGTGAGAGATCACTCAAATGCGAGAGTCTTACGTTCAATGTGTGAGAAACGGCAGCTCTGTAGGGGGATGCGGAAGCACCGCTGCGGCTACCGTAGCCAAAGGCATTGTGGGAAATATAGTTTTTTTTTTCTTTTCGTTTTCATTACGACCAAGCTATGGCAGAGATGGGCGATGACGCGGCTTTGGCCTTGCTCTGGAGCTCTTACGCCTCTCATACGGCCGTGACCGGACTTCGCGGCGCTCTGCATTCGCTCGATAAGACGCACCAACTTTTCCCCCTCAGTTTTGGGGAAGAAAAAGTGCGTCTTATGAGCCAAAAAATACGGTAATCCATTTTGTAATGAGGCTGTAGCATAAAAAAAGAAACGCTTTGAGAAGTGAAACACTATGATTCCAGATGCACTGTTTATGTAAAGAAAGGATGGTTCTGAGTTCTGGGAGGAATTATAGTAATAGTATTATCATCTGTACTGCTTATATCTCCTCATAAGTCTCGTATCCCTGTCTTTATTGTTGTGACCCAGAGACGGGTAAAATTAGCTTGCACAGCAGTAATAAGCAAGTGGAACCTAATGTAGTGTGATGGAGAGCGTAAACAAATGACACACCTCTCACGGCTAAAATCATTTCTGTTCTCATTAAGATTCCCTAGTGTACCAATGCATCACTACACTCATGCCCTATTCTAGTCATTTAAATAATAAATGTTAACTTTTCTAACTTCTTAAGCTATGCAGAAGCTCTAATGCAAAGTGACTGGATGGTCTTGGAGCTAATATCTGCATGAGCTCATTAATATTTATGAGTTCATAATCACACAGTATCACAGCATGCTGAGCACATGGCTTCCTCTAGGACTCTTTGCTTTACACCTCGGAATTATCAAAGTATCACAAACAGCATTCTCATATTAACACTCTTTAACATCAACACTGAAGGGTCCACTTCAAAATGAGTAGTTTTTACTCTTCATTAGAGTCAAATTAAACTAGATACCAACTCTCACTGTATCAAACTCTGCAAATATAACTGTTCTTTACCTCATGTACTAATGAAATCGTAGCAAGTTTTACTCTTTACTGTATGTCAGTTACATAACAGTTCAATGTTTTAATGTTAATATACATTTTTTAATGCACATGTATCACAATTAAGCACTCCACTTGTATGGGATGACCTCATCAATGTTATGTCAAATTGCTTTTAATTTTCTTTAATATTTTTTATATAATTAAATTTGTCCAAAGTCTAATATTTCCCATTAACATCTATGAGAGAGAGAGAAGCTGAATCCATTTCAAGTCCTGAAAAACATTTTTCACAAACCGGTAATGAGCCGCATTACGTCTGTTCATGCCTCCAACGGCGTTGTGTCTTTTTCCTGCATGCATGTTAACGAAGTGCGTCTGTGTTGCAGCAATCCATCCCAGATGCATTGTGTCTCCGGGAGTGCAAAGATTGTATTCGCCAAACAGGCAGTCCACATAAATTGTGCGAAAAATGCGTTATCTAGTCAAATTTTATCAAATTAAAAATAAACTTTACTGTTTATGTGTTTACTGTTACTGTGGCCTTTCGGTTAGAAGGTTGCTGGTTTGAGGCTCGCCGGTTTGCATATTCTCCTCGTGCTTGCGTGTGTTTCCTCCGGGTACTCTGGTTTCCCCCACAATCCCCAAAAAATGCGGTTAGATTAATTGAACTTCCCCTTAGGCAGACCCCAATGACCCCAAAAAGGGAATAAACAGGTTAGAAAATGAATGAATGAAAAGTTAATTTAATGAATTACTTTTAAACCACAAATATACCAACTAATAACATTTTTGAAACCTAAAGATTATAATTGACTATGTTACGTCACTCCTACTTAATTCAAAACAACCGGTGCGATCGGCACATGCACCGGTGCATGCAAAGACTTCTAAGGGTTTATGCTAAAGATCCCTCTGCTTCTGAGAGGCGGCTGCTTTTAGACAGTTGTGAACTTGAGTTGAACACTTCTGGTGATAAAATACAAATATGGAGTTTTTGGTTCAAGAGTTAAATCGATTGCTGTGCTCCATCTTTACATGAGTATTGCTCTGACTTCTCCATGAATACTGATGCAGTAAGTGTGTGGCTGTTTCTGTGCCCTCCAGGTTTAAGTCTCTGCTCTCAAACAGACCAGCGGCTGAGAACACATGCATCGAGATCAGTCACGTCAAGTACACCATTTTCCAGGTCTGCATCTCCTGACTCATAATTCCCACTCCAGCTCATGTGGGCTTAACTGTCTAAATCCCTTGTGTGTCAGCACAGTTCTTCTTGATGTCAGAATGTCTGAATAAGGATGTCTAGTGCTAAGCTCATCTTTCTTCAGACGTGTCTTTGAACTCTGAGAACATTCTGTTTTTTATTTTTCAGCTGGTAATGCAGTACCTCTACTGTGGCGGAACTGAGTCACTGCACATCAGGAACACGGAAATCATGGAGGTATTGACATTTTTTTTTAGTATTCCATTCATTCTTTTCTAAACCCTTTCCATCCCTGTGGACCATGGTAAGCATAAAGGAATAGAAATAATGATGAATGTGATTAATGAATGAGTAATGGTTTGGGAAGATTACTCATGGATGTCCACCCCAAAATGTTAAAACTTATAAGTTTAAATGTCTAAAGAGTTTTATGCCTGCACTAGTCACACAATCTGATTAAGCCTTAAAAGTTCAGGCCTTTTTGAGCATTTTTTACTACTTTACAATTTGCTCTACTAGATTTTTTGTACAACCCCAGCTTTTTTTTTCCATTACATTACACATTAATTCCACAACAAGCCTGAAACAGTTCATAAAATACAATTCAAAAATAAAAAAAATTGTGAACCGACCCCCCCCCCCCCAAAAAAAAAAGAAAAGACAAGGTCAAAAGAATGTGACAATTCTGTCAAAACCTCTCTTAAACCTCATACACTGTAGGAAAGTTAGGTTCGTTTTACAGATTCTGATCTTTGAGTCTCATTTAGCAAAAGAACAAATCTTTTTTCGAGTAATTTCGTTCATTTTAGTAAAATACCAATAAAATGTTACTTAATATAATGCTAAAATTTATGCTATGACTTAACTATAATGCTAGAAGACAACAAAATTACTAAAGTACTTTAATTAAACATATCTAGCTGACAAGTCTCCTTACTCTCCTAAGTTGCACACTGCACCTCTCTCTGATGTTAACAAGTGCAGTCCGAGCTGGGATGAGAACTAAATTAATCAATTTAATTAACGTTAGTTATTTTCCCTGTTCTTTTGTAATGTGACTGCTCCTTAATCACAACCAATGCAGTATGAGCCGAAAACCAAATTTTTACAAAAACATTTTCCTGAGTCTTCCAAGTCGTTCAGAACAAAAGGATTCGGTAAAAGAACTAATCTTTGGGTTCATAATCTCTCTGTAATATTAACCAATGCAGTATGACCTGCAAACCACAAGGATGTTGTGGATACGCCTCTGAACAAATCCCTCTTCGACGCGATTAGTTCCTAAGGAGTCCTGTTGAAGATTTGTTTTAAAAGAATACATTTTTCATGAATGACATATCACTAATACACTTTTCTCAAGCCATATCACAGGTCTTGTATTTCCAAGGGATCTCTCTTCTTTTCTCCACTAGATGATTTGTGCTCTGTAAAAGGAAACTGAAAGACGATTGTTGCATTTTTTCACATTTTAATTTTAATTACCTTGCAAATTATGTTTCGAAACTCTTGTAATGTTCTTTAAATCCAAAAATATCAAAACTTATAACCTATTTGAAGCCTACGCATTATATTTGAAATCAAAATCAAACAAATGTGGATCGCGCCATTCCTTCTTAATTCAAAACTGTGAGAGTTAGGGTTAATAACGTTAAAATACAACCTTTTAAAATGACAAGGTTACACTTGGTGTAAGGTTTTCATTTTTAATCTAGATCAGAAAATGGAACTGCGAAGTATTACTAAGTGGTTTAAAGGGAATTCTTTAAATAGATTTAAAAAATACATTTTTAGGATCTCAACTTAAATAGAGTCTCTGGATGTTATTAATGTTTATGTTATGTTTTTTACACTTCTAACTTTTTGGGTTTGGCTCATTGTTGCTCACTCTGCTTCAAAGCTTCTGTCTGCAGCCAAGTTTTTTCAACTTGATGGTCTTCAAAGACACTGTGAAATCATCTGTTCCAAGAACATCACTACTGACTCCTGTGTGGACATATACAAACATGCCAAGGTAGACCCTCACATTTCCAAGCCATTAGAGGGTGTTTGTTTCAGTTAATTTCATTCAATAATATACTTTATATATCATTTAATGTTATGCTTTAACTGTTGGTTTCTAGATTATAGATTAAATTGTATATTCTCACTTTTAATTTTAAAGTATTATTACATTCATTTATTTAATTATTATTTGATTGTACAGTTTACATGTGCAGTCAAATTAACATTTTCTTGAATCATCTGTTTCAACTTTAAAAATATAAATATATTTTGAGGCAATTTTCAACTTTCATATCACTCAAGGTCACTGTACAGCAAATCAACAAATGAGGTAAATCTGTTTTGGAATCGAAACCTTTTAAAATCTAAATTAAATTTAAAACGTTTTACGTTTTAAATAAAAAAATTTCAGTCCAAAAGAAAAAAAAAGTTTAGGAAAAAATTACAAGCATTAAGAAACATTGGGTCTACGTGTTGTATCTGTCGTATCTTTCTTCTCATCTGTAATCTCCCTGTCTTGTAACAAAACTGTTTTTAAGAGAGTAATTTTGCTATGGAAACAAGCATGACGTTCCCAATCTCAATAAAGCAAAAGGTTCCAGCTTATTAGGTGTTCTAGAGTCATTATTGTTTTGGAGCATTCCTTTAGTGACCTTTAGACCCAGTACTTTGTAGTACCTGCTGCATACTACTGATCATATGTGGAAGGAAACCACACTCGTGTGAGTTTCTGTATAAAACTTTAAATTAAACTTTTTATATATTTTTAATGTTTTTCATACTTTTTATATTTTTAATAAAAGGGAAAACGTAGAGTGATAAAGTGAAGTTGACACACTCTACACAAGCACCTAATTTATATTCTGGAAAAGAGAGCTCACAAAGTAAACTGAAAATGTTTTTATTTGCAGTAATAATTAGCGTAACATTGATCTTCTTTACCGGTTGTCTTCTTTACCGGTTGTTCCCTTTCGTGGTCATGGGGGTCTGCTGGTGCATCACCAGCACACTTTTGGTGAGAGGCAGGGGTACACACTGGACAGGTAACCAGTCCATCGCAGAGCAAAGCACACATTCTGGCAACCTTTTATCTGAAAGGCCACAGTGCTTCCTATTACAACTCTGATCTTTGTCTAAGGCTCTGTCCACACGTTATTTCAGTTACGTTGTTGGTCCACACGTAAGCACAGCAGCATTTTGAGAAACTGGGTTTTCTAGGAAATTGGGTGGGGTTTTTCATTGCTGTTGTACTAGCGTCACTGTTCAGTTTGTTCACAAAAAGTGTTGAATTGCATGCTATTGACTGTGGTATCCTGGCTTACAGCATGCAAATGCATATGCTCCCTATTTTATCACTTAAAAATGTGTTTTTGCAAACTCAAGGCTGAATAATCATTTTTTAATATTTAAAAAAAATTCTCTTGCACATGGATTAAGAGCGAGGTTTGTGTACACCTGAATATTGTTTGGTGCATATGGGCATTAACAAAGAATGAGATCCACAACCAGTATTTTGTTCAAAGTTGAGGGTGTGGTATGCGAAAAACCCAGCACAATGAAAGGGTCTCAGTAGGCATGTTTCCGTCTAAAGACGCAAATACATTTTATGTTCAAAACTGGAATGAACTGCATAAAATATTTGCAAATAAAGCAACGTTTCCATCCAACGAGTTCAAGAGAACAAAATTGTCACATCCTGATAAACTGGCACTAGATATCAAAAGAAAAAGGAAAGTTTCTGCTTAAAGAGAATGCCTTTTTCGTAAATAATCATTTACTTGCATCTTAGAAAATGTAGACGAAATGCAGTCATGTGATTTTGCTTTTGGAGGCAGGAGACTGCAATTTGGAAACACAGCCAGTCAAGACAGTTCTGGGAGCTGATAATCCTGAACCACTTTGATGATGAATTTTGGCCAAGGAATTTTAGAATGAGCAAAACAACATTTAAAATATTTTGAAATGAAATCAGTCTGTTGGTTATTGCATTAATGGCACTCCATCGAACCCCAGTTCCAATAGAAAAGCGCGTTTCAATTGCATTGCTTTGGGATTTCTTCGATAAATGCGTTTCCATCGATGTTTATGCAAAATGTTTTGCGATATTCAAAAATACTCATTGGCGTTTTACACGTTGCTAGAGTGTCATTCATTTTCTCAAAGCATAGTGCCATACTCTAGACCACTTCATCACCTATTGGAGTGGCCAAACAATCAACATCAAAACAACTGAAACGAACACATTCCAGGTATAAAGCTGCTTGGGAGAAAAGTATATTACCACGTTAATTTCACAGTTAGAAATCTGACCATGAAAGTACAGATGATACATGAGGCCCCGGATGCGTCAATACTTTTGTGGTGAAAAACATAATATTTGATGAGTTCAAACTAGTGAATACAAACAAGCCCTGGTCTCACTTTGATGAGTTCGATGTTTTTTTGCAATATCTGTCACGCCTTCAAAACTTGATTCTGCTGTTTAGGATTAATATCTGCTTAAGTTCCAAATCTTACACTGTCCCCATGCCTCCACAGTTCCTGGGAGCCCTGGAGTTGGCAGGCTTCATTGAGGGCTTCTTTTTGAAGAATATGGTGCTCCTGATTGAGCTGGAGAACTTTAAGCAGCTCCTGTATGACGCTCCCGTCGAAAGCCCTGGTCCAGGCCCATCCTACGATGTACTCCATGATTTGGAGAGAACCCTGGCCCTGCGGATCCGCTCCATCCATCTGTCCACTTCCAAGGGCTCTGTTGTCTGACAGCTTCACCAATCAAACTCACACCAATCAAACATCATCCTGTGCTAAAAATTAATTAATTTTCTTGAAGACAGTTCAACCAGGACCACTACCTGGACGACAAGGGAACACACAAAACATCTGAACAATGTTGGAGGAACCGTCGCCTACATATGGCTGTGTTATGTTGTGGAAACATTCCAGCAAGGCTGTAACAAGCTAATCAAACGCTCTTTGGTGATGCATGCAGATGGCTCTTCTTGGACCGTCAATGGAATGGTTGTCGTACCTCCTACTGAGGACCATTTTGGTAACAAACAAAGTTATAAACTCTCAAAATGTATGTAATATTGATAGCCTGCCTTAGGAACCCTTAAATCTGTGTACCTTTTCTTGACACTAAACATTGCATGCTGGGTTTGGTACGCGATGCCATTTAGTTGGACCAAAGCTCCACCAGAGGTTGAGTTTTTACCAACACATTTTATAGTACAAAATCCCATTTAATGAAAAGTTTTTGGTATCTGTGTCACAGAAAGATAATATGCCATATGTTTCAGTCCTTGCACTTGCGTATTAAAGCTTTGTGATGTGCTACCTTCAGTCTGTTCAAGGTACAATAGACTAAACTCTTTGAGTTTTTTGCATCACTAAAGGGTTGTTATTTATCATGTGTGAACATACAACACTTTTTGCTTTGTAGACTGCAAGCATACGTATAGGAACACGGGTGGACAAAACGTTTTTCGTGAACTGTGGCCTTTAAATTCACATAGTGCAAGGGTGTTACCAATAGAAATATGAATTCCTGGCAGATTGAGTGAAAGGAAAGACAACTTTAGATGTGGAGTAGCAGTGCAATAAAAGTGGAGTAAAGTGTATATTTTTGTACAAAAGATGTGTCGGACCTTAAAGCCACAGGATATGATGTCACATGACACAGATGCAATGTGTGCAGGGCAGGTAAAGTAGCTCCTGCAGCCCCTGCACAGATTAGGTAGGACTGGAACCCCTCCAGGGATGACTTTGGACATGCGTGGTGTAGGGATTTCAACTGCTCAAGGTTTAATGTGACTGCACATAACTCTTTAGCACTGCATAAGAATTTTGTCAGTGGTAGTTTATGACAGTTTTAAGAACACTTAAGTGTTCTAACTACAAAAGTGGTTCAAACCAATCCATTTATCTAAATTCCGTACGTTTCCTGCCTATGTGGTTTAATGGGTTATCTCAATGAATTAGACAGAATCAAGCTTATTCTCCTGCCGTATTATCAGCTCCAGATGAACACTGTTTCGTAACTCAAAACTGAGCAGATATTTTTGCCTTGAGGTCACAACCGTCAGTGTCGAGTCATCTGCATGGGTTGTCTTTGCAGCTTAACTACACTGAGTATCCCTTTACGGATACAGAAAAACACGTCTGTGCAGGAATCTGTCGCTTGCAAGTTGAACATTTGTTAAAGTTGTGTGTTCTGAAAGATGTCATTGCACTGCTCGCTAACATTGTGACCTAATGTAAGTTAGTATATTTCCACCTGCTGCATTGCTTTTAATTGATGTGAATCAAATGCATATCCGTTGTTTATGGTGTGCATGTTTAGTTTTTCCCTGTGTTTGTCTGTAATCCTTCCAGATGCTTGAAGACTGGAGATCAATTTCTTTCCAGAAAAACCTGAACCAAAAGAAACAGATTTTGATGAAAATAAAAGCCTGTGATCTGCAGGCAGGTGATGTACCAAGTTAAGCAAGATTTTCAGTTGTATACTTAGACAATCTTATTCTAGGCAAGGTTTTCTATGAAGTCATCTGAGCAAAGGCATTTCTGACAATCTTAAAGTCCACTGACGTTTTTTTTCCGGCAAGATTTTCCAAAAAGCCAATAGAACAGCTTTAGTCCACTTATGCTGAATTCCATTTCTCTCACTTACCCCTTTTCCCAACACTGAAACTGAGGTCTAGAGGAAGGGCTGAAAATGCAGCAGTATTAATTAGGTCACCTCTACAAAGTCGTATGTCAGTCAAATGGTCTTGAAGCTCAGCAAATGCATCCTTCTCCGTAGTTTTATTTTTTTTAAACATTGTTATTAGGCTAATGAATAATGAATATTTAACAAATTGATAAACCAACACAAAACAAAGGCTTTCATAATTTTAAAACTTTTATAAAAATATAAATCACGTGGGTGGCCATCATTCCACTTCATTTCTAGGTCCTTCTGCGCCTCTCTGTGAAATCAGGGGCAAGGACTCCTCCAGTTTTGCCTTTCACCTTCCTTCACCTCACATGATTGCACAAACAGAGGTGTAGGGCTAAGGGGTACAAATGGACCTTCCCTTAGACAACTTTATTTCAGACAAAGATTTTTGGTCCCATTTTAAACAGATTTCAGGCAATGTTATCATTAATTTAAGAAAAAAAGTAAAAAAAAAATAGGAAGTAAGACATTTTGATTTTTTAGAAAAGGTTTTCAAATAAGTAAAATTTTAATAAAGTACTCTTAGTGTATTCCAGGCAATGTTTTACATAAAGTCTACAAGTTGATTTCAGGCAAGGTCTATTTAGAAAATCTAATTTCTTACTTGAACAATGTGATTTCAGGCAAGCTTTTCCATAAAATCCACTTGTCCCACAAGGTTATCTAAAAAAGTTTTTTATTGATACTTCTTAAATGAGTTGGTTTCAGGCAAGGTTGTTTTCAAGACATATATACACATGACAAGTCCTCAACGTTCGAGGCCTACCGGGTACTCCGGCTTCCCAAAAACATGCGGTTAGGTTAATTGAATAATCTAAATTCCCCTTAGGTGTGAATGTGTGAGTGAATGCTGGGGACCTGTCCAGGGTGTACCCCTGCCTCTCACCCAATGTGCACTGGAGATAGGCACCGGCAGATCCCCGTGACCCCAAAAGGGAATAAGCTGGTTGGAAAATGAATGAATGAATGAGTTCTTCACAGTTTACCTTTTTTGACCACAAATAGGCAAGTTGATTTCAGGCAAGGTGTTCAGGACAGTCTGTTTAGACAAGTTGATTACAGACTATGTTCTCGATATAGTCTACATAGCAGGTTGATTTCAGGCAAGGTTTTCAGAGGTCAGCAGAGGCTGTTTTATGATTTTCACAAAGTCTACATGGCAATTTTATTTCAGGCAAGGTTTTCAGGGCAGTCTGTTTAGACAAGTTGATTTCTGGCAAGGTTTTCGGGAGAATCTGTTTTATGATTTTCACAAAGTCTACATGGGCAAGTTCATTTCAGGCAAGGTTTTCAGGGCAGTCTGTTTAGACAAGTTGATTATAGACAATGTTCTCCATAAAGTCTACATGGGCAAGTTCATTTCAGGCAAGGTTTTCAGGGCAGTCTGTTTAGACAAGTTGATTTCATGCAAGGTTTTCGGCTGAGTCTGCTTGGACAAGTTGATTTCTGGCAAGGTTTTCGGGAGAATCTGTTTTATGGTTTTCTCAAAGTCTTCATGGGCAAGTTGATTTCAGGCAAGGTTTTTAGGACAGTCTGTTCAGACAAGTTGATTTCAGGTATTGTTTTCCACAAAGTCTACATAGGCAAATGCATTTCAAGGCAAGATTTCGATAATGTTCTCTTATACAAGTCGTTTTAAACCAAAGTTATCCATTAAGTTTACTTAGACAAAGTGATTTCAGGCAAAGTTTTCCAGAAAGTCTACAGACAAACAGACAATATAAAGTTTTCCAGAAAGTCTACAGACAAACAGACAATAAATAACAGACGAATAAAGTTAATATACATAAATAAATAATAAATAATAACAGACAAAAGTTTTTTTCCTTAGTAATAAATTATTAGACATTAGTTTCAAGGATAAGTATTCCAAGATTCTCTATACTCCAGAGAGACAATGAATAACTCATTCATCCTTCATGTTTGTGAAATAAAATATATTATTATTTTTTCACCCTTGACTTACTTACTTAGGTACTGGGCTTTTATAATGTTGAAAACAAATACTACCGAACATCAGAATCACATTTAACTAAATTATTTTCACACATATTTGATCTGCCGTCAGTTTTCTTTCTCTGGCAGAACCATCTTGGTAAGTTTTATTATTTACATTTAATGTAGTTGTCTGTTCAAAAATATCCTGTAAAATCATTCCTATCTTAAAATAGTTATGAAATTATGAAATAGTTAAATGATATGTAGCTCAAAACAAACTAATGCAAATAATTTAAAACTGTGAAGATATGTTTATTTTAAAAGAAACTTACCATAGTTTTTTTATTTTCGTACAATGTTCTGTGCAATTCTTGTCTGCTATTTTGTGATAATGAGACCTGATGTTACTGTTTGTTCTTGGGTTTTTTCATCTTCAATAAAGCATATCACACACGTTTTTTAAGCCATTTGTCATGCAATACTTGCCATAGAAGTGACCATGCAAGCAGAGTGCTATTTGTGCATAGCATGGATGCTACTTCGTTTAGCCAAATGTAAAGCAAAATGCAATGTCATGTTGTGTTTGTAAAAGCTGTAAATGGACAGAGCGAGAGACTTGTTCTGTGTCTTTTCTGCTTTAAGGCTGTTAATGCTTTAGTCTCCATTATTCTGCACATCATTTTAAAATCCTGCATGACTTGGCCGGCTCAGAATCTCAGAGTTTCGTTGCTTTCGTTTCACCCGATTGACACATTGTATATTGTACAAAAGATACATAGAGAGAAATATCTATAGAAAACTATGTAAATAGAAGGAATGTGGTCGAGTTTAACAGAACAACAGAATGTTACTCTAGTGCTGCAGCTCAGTTGGTTAATACCATGCATTTGTGTACAGTCAATAGAAAGGACCATGGTTGACCACTGTGTTTGGGTCATCATTAAATTTCTGTGATAAACATTAAAGTGTTTGAATTCTTTTTCTTTTTTTTTTGGACGTTCTCAACAGAGAGAATGGTTGGTGAACTAAATTGTAGTATGTTACTGTAAAGATCTGGTGAATAGATAAATAACAGAACACCTATCTAACCTAAATTAAATGTAAAATAATGATGAAATGTATTCGGAATCAAATGATTTGATTGGTTGATGCTATAGATATAAGCTGTGGGACATATTGAAAACAATGAAGGCTTAAAGTTAAATCAATCAATTGTATTATTTACCACCATTTTACCTCATCATAAACATAAATGTACGGTAAATTAAGTTTATACATTTTAATGATGAGGTATATACAGCATTTGTAGATGACTTAAAGATGATGGACTACCATTCTGAGCTCTTGGTCAAACATGGAAGAGAATAAAATTTGTAGTCAACAAAACAATCCTGCTGGATTTGGATCTCTGTAATGCTGATGCTACACATTTCTGTTTAAACACCTGGAAAAGGGCGATCCCCTTTTACATTTACACTCATTGCCCACTTTATTAGTGGAACCTGTTCAACTGCTCATCAAAATTCATTTTTTAATCCACAAATCACATGGCAGCAACTCAGTGCATGTAAACATGGTCAAGCCAGTAAAAATTACTATCAGAATGGGGAATGAAGGTGATTTAAGTTACTGTGGAATGGTTTTGGTGTCAGACGGGTTGGTCTGAGTATTTCAGAAACTGCTGAACACACAACCTTCTCTAGGGTTTAAAGAGAAAGATCAGAAAAGAAAAAAATATCCCTATATATCCATAATATCCTTTGCTGATGGCAGAGGTCAGAGTAAAATGGCCAGACTGGTTCAAGCTGATAAAAAAGCATCTCAAATAACCACTCGTTACAGTTGAGGACTGCATAAGAGCATCTCTGAATGCACAACATGTCAAAACTTGAGAGAGATGGGCAGCTGAAGATCATACCGGGTGCCACTCTTGTAAGCTAAGAACAGGAAACTGAGCCTAACATTCGCACAGACTCACCAAAATGGCATAATAAATTATTAGAACGAGTCTCCATTTCTGCTGCAACATTCTGATGGTAGGGTGAGAATTTGGCGACCACAACATTCAAGCATGGAACCATCCTGTCTTGTATCAACGGTTCAGGTTGGTGGTGTTGGTTTGAGGGTGTGGTGGATACTTTCTTGCCACACTTTTGGTCCATTGGTGCTGATCATATCCATCCTTATAACTTCCAATGGCTAGTTGAAACGCTCCGTTTCAAAAAGCATATATCATCTCAGATTGGTTTCTTAAACATGACGATGAGTTCACTATTCTCAAATGGTCCCCACAGTCACCAGATCTCAATCTAATCTCATCCATTCAGCTATCTTTGTCTGCTTATCCAGGGCCAGGTCGCGTGGGCAGCAGTCTGAGCAAGGAAACCTAGACCTCCCTCAGCGAGGACACTTCCTCCAGCTCTACCTCAGGGATATAGAGGCATTCCCAGGCCAATCTGGAAACATAATCTCAATCTAATCTAAATGTGCAGCCAACAAATCTGCAGCAACTGTGTGATGTCATCATGTCAGTATGGACCATATACTCTCAGAGGAATGTTTCCTGTTGAATCTATGCCACGAAGTATTAAGGCAGTTCTGAAGGTAAAAGGGGGTCCAACCCCGTACTAGTAAGGTGTATCTAATAAAGTGTGTGTGCGTGTGTGTGTGTGTGTGTGTGTGTGTGTGTGCGCGCGCGCGCGCGTGCGTGCGTTTGTGTTTGTGTACACACACAATCACGGTTTATTTGAAAAAAGCACGTTTCTTTGCACACACACACAAAAAAGTATGTGCTTTGAAAAATTCACCATTAAATATATGCGCTTTAAAATTGAATGTAATTTTTATGACACATTTAAAAGACAATTTAAAGCAGCAATGTAAAGCACAAGATTAACAAAATATTACACTTATCTTCGTTCATAAAATTACATGCATTATATGTATTGGTATTATTGTGATTTGAGGTAAGGGCAACGCGTTTTCACATTTTTTTTTTTTTATTAAAAAAAACTTTCAGGGGCACACTGTTCATTTGTTGATAGATATCGCCCTCTAGCGGCAAAGCATTGACATATCTCATTGTTTTGATTCAGTAGCAAAGCCTCGTTCACAAACAATTCAACGCAAGTGAATCGGAAATGATTCGAAGCTTTACGTCCTACGTCTTTACTGTAACCCATCCCTCTCCAGGAAGAGTTGCACGTTTCGCCTGACAGCTAACTTTTAATTAAAGTTATTTTCAATAAGTGTCATTGTTCTACCTCCTCATTTGACAGAGAAAATGTCCTTCCTCTTCAACGTAAGTACACATAACAGTTACGTTATATGTATCTTACATAACGTCACATTTTATCTGCAGTGTATGTTAACGCTACGTCATACTGCATTTACGTTTACATTGGTTTTTTATTCATAAGTATTCTAATTTCTTTCAGAGACGTTTAGGGTTGTTA
>SRMA01027351.1:17445-28672 GCA_007224835.1 Danionella cerebrum
GTGTGTGAAATAACATTTTTGTGTTGTATTAGAGTTTATAATGTTGACTCTTTTTAACATTGTTGGATTTTTATGTGTTTTTAGAGGTCACTGGTTGTTTATAGATCGGGCATCTATAATGAGCGTGAACATCTCTGTTCTGATGATGAGGTATTTGTTAATTTTTTACCCTGTATTTTCACTCCACTAGTCTTCTTTTACCTTTTTTTAATTATCTGCTGTGTTACTGGACGTTCAGCATGTGGCAAAACCTCAAACTAAGTTCTTTCTGGTCTCTGTCTAGCTTTTTCAGTCTACACAAAACCTTACTTGATCTAGACTGTGTACCTGCCAAATAAACAACTTGCTACAGTTTGGTTGGGCCACAAAAATGCCATTAGTGAATCTCGTGGATAATCCCTGATGTATTGTCAAGAGGAATATGAAGACCCAACCATGTCAATGACTTCATTGTCAAAGCGACCTGGACTTTAATTGCACCAAAGGCTCATTGCCTCCATAACATTGCTTCCAATTTGAAATAAATTTTTTTAGATATACATATATACTGTGTTTTATATCTAAAACTTGCAGTATTTTTGTAACTTCCAACATCTTCTTACCCACTTTTTCCTTTTCGGGATCACAGGGGTCTGCTGGTGCCTAGCTCCAGTGCACTTCGGGCGAGAGGCAGGTGTACACCTTAGACAGGTCTCTAGTCCATCACAATCCTTTTAACGACAGAATAAAATTTTGCAGATGTTCCCAAGATGTCGTGTGAGGAGTCTGCTAAACGTTCTGAAGGTACTAGAGGTTTGGATAACTATAGCACGATGTCTGTAAGTACCCAAGTTCTCATATTTTAGGATGTCCTAAAATATGTGTTCCTCATTCCAGCATGTGAAAAAGAGGCAGGAACAGCAAACCCTAAGAAAGGTCAGAAAGTTGACTGGCCAGATGGTTAAACCCACAATTAGAAGGGCTTACATAACCAAAGGAAAACTGACCACTTTGATAGAGTGCAAGCAGTGCAA
The DNA here is from genome assembly GCA_007224835.1 of Danionella cerebrum. Classification (NCBI taxonomy): domain Eukaryota; kingdom Metazoa; phylum Chordata; class Actinopteri; order Cypriniformes; family Danionidae; genus Danionella; species Danionella cerebrum. The sequence goes on from SRMA01027351.1 coordinate 18,459, forward strand.
ATCTGCAGAGGAACCTGTTCTGACAAGACACAGTGCACAAAATATTCAAGATTTTATGAGAAAAGAGCTTTAAAAGAAATCCCAATACCTCTTTTTATTCAATATAAGTTGACATCGATGTAAATGTCTGTATTACGAACTTTGAATATTATGTAACAATTCGTTACACAATAATTGTTGAAAATAAAAGGACTTCTTAGACTGTTTGTGTTTTGTTGGTCAAAGTGTATTGTGTTTTTTGCTTATCAAACATAAACGTGAAAGAAACGGATACAAAAACACCTTAATGTCTCTGAATATTTCAAGGTCCAAGAGTTTTCAGTTCATAAAGCTTCAGTTCCCACATAGTAACCCATAATCCAAAGTGACATAAATATATTCTTAAGATAAATACAAAACAACAAACAAGTTCCTCAAATGAAGGTTCCAAATACCGTATTTTTCGGCTCATAAGGCGCACTTTTTCTTCCCCAAAACTGAGGGGGAAAAGTTGGTGTGTCTTATAGACCGAATGCAGAGCGCCGCGAAGTCCGGTCACGGCCGTATGAGAGGCGTAAGAGCCCCGGAAAAAACTACATTTCCAACAATGCCTTTGGCTACGGTAGCCGCAGCGGTGCTTCCGCATCCATACTCACAAGCTACAGAGCTGCCGTTTCTCACACATTGAACGTAAGACTCTCGCATTTGAGTGATCTCTCACGCTACAAACCCGATTTCTCACGCTAAAATACATTTCAAGATGTGAAATGGGCACAGCTAATAGTTTATGTTTCTTGAGCCTGACGATAAGATGATGATCGATCTGCATCGTCTTCAGTCTGTGAGGGGTTTTTTTCCGCTAAACATTCACTTGGACAGTTTCACAAACTTAGACAGTTTGATCCTTCATTAATGGAGTTATGTGGGTTTTTATAAGCTGACAAAAATCAAAATGGTTTATATTAGAACAGCAAGCATACAATTGTTTCCATGTGTTGACGTCAGGTGCATAGATGAGCGCTCTCTCTCTCTCTCTCTCTCTCTTACTCTCAATGACTGAAACTCTTCTTTAATAAATTCAAACTCAAATCATCTCTCAATGGTACATCTCACACATGTACATACGAGATAACAAACGTAAGTAACGTGCTCTGCAACTGGGTAGTGTTCCTACCGTAATAAATTGTCACTTAAATAAGCTATAAATAATGAGTTATTTAACATTAAGGAGTAGTTACATTTATTTTACATTAAAATAATTATTAATTAATTATTAAATAATTATTATTTTACATCTAGGGGTGCCCAGATTCTTTTAAAGGTTTAAAGGGGGGCTCGACTAAAAAAGTTTGAGAACCACTGTATTATTACTAATGTGGGGGCAATCTTACTAGCTATTATTAGTAATGTAGTGACAATGTTACTGGCTATTATTAGTAATGTAGTGACAATGTTACTGGCTATTACAGTATTACTAATGTGGGGGCAATGTTGCACTGGAACAGTGATGGTGATAATGAATGGTGGACTTTAGAATGATGAGTGGGGGCAAAGAAAAACATTACAGCCTTTTTTTGTTACTTTTACTGTTTACTGTTACTTTACTTTTACACAGTTGATATAAAATATTTTACAAAAGTATTTGGTTCAGAATCTTTTTTTTTTTATAGATCTTCCCCTTTTAAAATTGGGTTTTGAAAAGCAATGGTTCATGTTATGAATATCCATGTTTGTGTTTGCACTTTTCTATTTTGTACCACACCAGACTGTTAAGGGGTATTTAGATTAATAGAACAAATGTATATTATTGATAACAATTTAAGTTAATGTTCATACATTCATTCAATTGATTATTTTAATCACATATGATCAGGTGCTGAAAAATCACATTTAATTCTTTAATGGGAATGTGTGCTGATATTCGGTACTTATTAATCACCTTAGTCTTGCTAAAGCATCATTTTGTCGAATTTGTGTATTGTGTGGGATTGTGCTCCTGTAAATCACATTGGTCCATGTAGTCCACTAAAAAGTTATATTTAGTGTAGTGTAAAAACTGAGTCTCTATAAACTGGTTAGACCCTGTAAACACTTATTAAGTCAAAGGCGGGACAAAAAGGTGAGGGGCGTGGCAGTCCCTGTGTACCACCAAAAAATCGTGTTACTGTTTTATCAGTTTTACTGTGTGTATAGGAAATCTAAAGTGACCAATGTAATCTACAGATGATTATTGAATTTTTGATGGTGGGTTTATCGCTGTGGGTCACTCTTAAAAGGGTGTCCCCTCAAACCACCATCCTACTGGTTTGGGAATAAGTGTCCCTCTAAACCACAAAAACCCGTATGTGTGTGTGCGTGTGTGTGTGTGTGTGTGTGTGTGTGTGTGCGCGCGCGCGCGCGTGCGTGCGTTTGTGTTTGTGTACACACACAATCACGGTTTATTTGAAAAAAGCACGTTTCTTTGCACACACACACAAAAAAGTATGTGCTTTGAAAAATTCACCATTAAATATATGCGCTTTAAAATTGAATGTAATTTTTATGACACATTTAAAAGACAATTTAAAGCAGCAATGTAAAGCACAAGATTAACAAAATATTACACTTATCTTCGTTCATAAAATTACATGCATTATATGTATTGGTATTATTGTGATTTGAGGTAAGGGCAACGCGTTTTCACATTTTTTTTTTTTTATTAAAAAAAACTTTCAGGGGCACACTGTTCATTTGTTGATAGATATCGCCCTCTAGCGGCAAAGCATTGACATATCTCATTGTTTTGATTCAGTAGCAAAGCCTCGTTCACAAACAATTCAACGCAAGTGAATCGGAAATGATTCGAAGCTTTACGTCCTACGTCTTTACTGTAACCCATCCCTCTCCAGGAAGAGTTGCACGTTTCGCCTGACAGCTAACTTTTAATTAAAGTTATTTTCAATAAGTGTCATTGTTCTACCTCCTCATTTGACAGAGAAAATGTCCTTCCTCTTCAACGTAAGTACACATAACAGTTACGTTATATGTATCTTACATAACGTCACATTTTATCTGCAGTGTATGTTAACGCTACGTCATACTGCATTTACGTTTACATTGGTTTTTTATTCATAAGTATTCTAATTTCTTTCAGAGACGTTTAGGGTTGTTAACGCTCTTATCTAACGTTAACCTTTGTACAATAACGTTACACCCTTATTAAGGGCTGAGATGGACAGTTGTTTATACCGAATTATTATTTAATGTTATTACTTTCCTCACAGCTCATCTCTGCTAGCTTCCAGCTGGTTTTTGATTTGATTCAGAGGCTCTTTGGCTTAAAGAGAAGACCTGCAATTACCCTCGAAGACCCCAGTGTGAAGTATCCACTGCGTCTTGTTGACAAAGAGGTGAAGAAATAGTGAAATATTATGTGAGTTTCATTTATTTTGTTCATTTATCATTGTTCATTCATTTATTATTTACATTGTTTTTCATGATTAAGGTAATAAGCCGGGACACAAGAAAGTTCCGCTTTGCTTTAAAATCTCCGGAGCATGTTCTTGGACTTCCTGTTGGTGAGTAAAGTCATGGACATAGTTCATTATTATGTTCATATAATCAAAACTTTTATATGACTTGCATCTGTAGGACAACACATCTACTTGTCTGCTAAAATTGATGGAAATTTGGTGGTGAGACCGTACACCCCTGTGTCCAGTGATGACGACAAGGGCTTTGTGGACCTTGTTGTCAAGGTAGAACAATACAGTGCATAAGCTCAGTCACTCTATGTGCATACACCACTCAGCTCAGATCTAAACAGAAATAGACTTGTTTATCTGTGGAGTTGAAGACACAATTATTAGATTCCCCTGTGAAGTTTTTTTTTAAGTTGTGGAATTTATATAGAAAGATGTATATATGATTTTAATAAACACATTTTTTAAATTTATAAAACTTTATTCAGTAAGAGGGTAGTGTTTGTATTACAAATAGAAATAAATCAATAACCAAGAATACAGAAAAGTTATTTATCCCTTAGCCCTTTTGATTGATTTGATCTGACTTTAGTTGTTTGCTGTGGTTCTCAAGCATGTCTCCTGAGGAGTAAGAGCCCATTCTTCTTCAAGCACCTCCAGATTTGTTGATATCTGTTGACTTTATCGTTCCTGCAGATTTCCAATTGGATTAAAGTCTTGGCTTTGTACAGGACAATCAGGTTCACTCATTTCAAAGAACTTCTGCACCATAAGTGAGATATGGTTTGGGTTATTATCATTCTATCAAAGCCTTCAGACTTTTCCATTTTCATTTTTCTGTACAATATTCCCAGTACCAAACCCACAGTGAAACCGATACCAAATTTTACTGTGGTAATGGTAATTCTGTGGGTTGAAAGCAACAAAGCTCTAGTTTTGTCTCATCAGACCAATGCACACATTTCCAGTATGCATCACTTTTCCCTAGGTAGTCCTTAGGAAACTTTATTCTTGCTTGGAAATGTCTTTCTTGGTCTTCATCCCAGTCTCGACTAATCCTTCAATGATGTCTTGGGTCAAACCTTTCTCACTAGTTTTCTTTCCAAGGTTTTTGAAATCCTGCCTCTTCCCGTCTTACGACTGTGTTGGTCTCTTTAAAACCCTTGATAATGCTTCTCACTGCAGTTATCGACACGTGAAACCACGTTGATAAAGCTATGTATCCTTCTCTTTTTTTGAGCGTTAACAACTATCTCTCTCAGGTTAAAAATAATCTTAAATGCTATTTAAATGCTGAAGTGAACTGTGGAAGTAATGTTAAGTTCGCCAACGCTCAGACCTATTTTTTTCTAAAGCCAGTGAGTTAAAAGTTTCTTAATGGGATTAATAATATTGAGCTTAGTGGCTTTATATGCAACTACAGGAATTCATTCTTTAACTAGAATACTAAAATGATTGGAAATAATTCCATTACGTTCCTTTGCTTTCTTTTAATTTGGTAAATTTAAATACAAATACTATTTCACAGGTTAGATAATTATTTTGTCTTCAACAGTATACAGAGTTAATTGAATCCTAGTGAGGAGCATATTGAAATTATTAATGTCCCCATGTAGATGTTATTGTAAAGTCATTTTCATTTCAGGTATACTATAAAAATGTCCATCCGAAGTTTCCCGAAGGAGGGAAGATGACCCAGTACTTGGAGTGTCTTCGTATCGGTGACATGATTGACTTCAGAGGTCCAAATGGACTGTTGGTGTACAAAGGCAAAGGTTTGTGTAGGAGTCCCCTTATTCCAAAAAGATATTATGCCAAGTATAGAATTAGTTGTATTGTAAATACATTAATAATCTAGTACAAATCACTTGATAAATGCAACAAAATATTTATTCCACAGGGTCCTTTTCAACCAGACCAGATAAGAAGTCGGACCCTGTGATTAAAACTGCTAAACACGTCGGCATGATTGCTGGGGGCACAGGTAAGTACTGTAATAAAAAATATATATATTTCTAAAATATATACATTTCAATAATGTTTGGTTGATTCTCTATAGAGTACTATTGCTCTTCTCTCTCTCTCTCTCTCTCTCTCTTTCTCTCTCTCTCTCCATTCCTTTCCCAGGACACCCCTTTTATAGAGCATTTATGTTTTCAAAATGTTTACTTATAGTATTAGTTTGATTATTGATACCTTTGGTTATTGGTCAGGTGCAATATTTAAAAAGATCAGCAAGTATTGTTTTTCGATTTTCAAACATTTATTTTGGTACAACAGCCTATAGCCTTAAGCAAAAAGCAAATGCCTACACATCTAAGATTGTTGCAGCTAATCCTGCTTTGTTCCAACCATCTACAAAGAGGATCAGCTTCCAGTGACTAGTGCAGATTATATTTAAAGAGATCTTTAAATTCATTTAATAATTGTCAAATAAAAGTAGTTGGAGTAGTCAAAGGTGTGTTGTTACTAGTACAGTAGTACCAGTGCTAGCATTAAAATATAAAATGTTGTTGTCACTTGCTTTTGTTTTGCTGTCATTTTCAAAGAAATCCCTTAGAGGGCTCTGCTGCTTTCTCCTCACTTTAACCATTTCGCTTGATTGTGCATGTTCTGACAAGACTGATTTACTAGCTGTGATCTGCCTTTAACTCTTTAGTTTACCCTATTCTGATGTATTTATATACAGTTTACTACTTATTTTAAACATCAGCTCTTTTTCAGTCTAATGAGTAGATGGTCTACTCACTCTGTACATTGAGCAAATATTGAAATATTAATTTAAAAGCAGGTAGTACACTGCAGCTGTCTACTACCTTTTAAAATCAATATATTCTCAATTTTTTCTCAGCCACATTTACAAGCTAGATTGGAACATTTAACATGCTTCATAGCATTTAACACTCATCAATAGTATTGAAAGAAAGTGCTGTCTATGTTATGTAACCAACTAAGGCTCTTTATGTTTGTCCATATTTGTTTTATTTTGGAGTTAGGCATTACCCCAATGCTTCAGATCATTCAAGCTGTCATGAAAGACCCAAAGGATGAGACTGTGTGTCACTTACTTTTTGCAAACCAGGTGAGCCAAGGCATTTCGCTTGTGCATTGTGCAATATAAATAACTACTTAAAGTGTCATAACACCCCTGAGACTAAACAAGGGGCTTTCACATCTTGGTTTTGTAAAACCCAGAGAAAAGGTCTTAAGCCATGTCCACAAAATGGTTTTTCAAATTTGTACTAAAAACTGCATCCACTATTGTCTGTTAAAAAAACAACAAAAAATACACACTGAAATGCTATAAAGACTCTACCAAACCAACAGCAGATTTTAAAATTAGTATTCAGCATTGGATTTTCAAAGGCGCCTCTTTGCATATCTCCTGTAAATACAGTTTCATCACATTATTAAGTCTTTTAAGTCATTAAATAACAGAACGCTTACCTCAACAGTTATTGGAATGCCTTTGTTCATTGAATTATATGTGCGCTGTATCCTTCATTTTGTTTGAAAACTGTAAAAGTTCTCTTTCAAAAAAAAGTTAACCTTACAGACTAGGGTGACCATATTCTGATTTCCATAAAAGAGGAAAATCGGCCCGTTCTCGAGAAACAAATTCAGACAGACGTCTCGGAGGTTGATGAACATGCTTTATTATGCTTTAATGGTGCAAAATGAAATCTGTAAAAACTTGTAACAAAATTCTTTTCAAGACTCTTTTCAAATAAATAAATAATATGAAATATTGTTCTAAATATGAACTCCAAAAAATACAGCTTTAACAATACATCTCCTAATAACTGTAATAGTCTCAAAAAGATACTAACTTACCAAACAAAAAGGATCTATACTTTTTATTAGATCTAACTAATCTTTAGATGTCTTCTTCATCCTTCGAGAAGCAGATCCGCCCACAAGGCACCCTCTTGGGGAATTACGTCATGTAACAAAGTAGTACCGTAATAATGTGTGCAAAGCACCGGTCAATTTACATACACACGTCATGGTCCTATGAAAATACATTTTTAACACCGCTAACAAGTCCTATGAACACCGGACATTTTCATGAATTTAGAAAACCCGCACGGACGCCCCAGACTGGAAGCAAAAGAGTACGCTTGGTCACCGTTTTACAGACAAACTTTAGTCTGAGTCAGCGCCACATGAGAATTCGCAAAACTACTCTGTGATCTTATATTTCTCAGCTTTTTGTCAGAACCAGACAGCAACTTATTCAGCAGACAGACAGCAGATTATACAGGTCCTCCAAAAATTTGCATACTGTGATAAAGTTCATTGCTTTCTGTAATGTACTTATAAACTTCAGACTTTCATATATTTCAGATTCATTGACACACAACTGAAGTATTTGAAGCCTTTTATTGTTTTAATATTGATGATTTTTGGCATACAGCTCATTTAAACTACAAATTAGCATATCATGAAAAGGTTCTGTAAACGAGCGACTAACATAATCATCTGAATCAACTAATTAACTCTAAACACCTGTAAAAGATTCCTGAGGCTTTTACAAACTCCAGGCCTGGTTCATATCTCAAAACCGGAGTCATAAGTAAGACTGCTGTCCAGAAGACCATCACTGACACCCTCAAGGAGGAGGGTAAGATACAGAAAGAAATTTCTGAACGAATCAGCTGTTCCCAGAGTGCTGTATCAAGTCTGTGGGAAGGAAAAAGTGTGGATCAGAAAAATGCTGCACAATGAGAAGAGGTGACCGGACCCTGAGGAAGATTGTGGAGAAGGACTGATTCCAGACACTGGGGGACCTGCGGAAGCAGTGGACTGAGTCTGCCGTAGAAACATCCAGAGACACTGTGTACAAGTGTGTGCAGGAAATGGAATACAGGTGCCGGATTCCCCAGGTCAAGCCACTTTTGAACTGTTGCTCAAATTTTTCATGTCATTCGGAAATCAAGGTGCCAGAGTCCTGAGGAAGACTGGGGAGAGGGAAATGCATGAAGTCCAGTGTCAAGTACCTACAGTCAGTGATGGTCTGGGGTGCCATATCAGCTGCTGGTGTTGGTCCACTGTGTTTTATCAAGGACAGGGTCAATGCAGCTAGCTATCGGGAGATTTTGGAGCACTTCATGCTTCCATCTGCTGAAAAGCTTTATGGAGATGAAGATTTCATTTTTCAGCACGACTTGGCACCTACCTGCTCACAGTTCCAAAACCACTGGAATATGGTTTACTGTCCATGGTATTACTGGTGCTCAATTGGCCTGCCAACTCTCCTGACCTGAAAGTTGAGAGACACAAGACCCAAGACTCTGGATGAGCTTAAGACCGCTATCGAAGCATCCTGGGCCTCCGTAACACCTCAGCAGTGCCACGGGCTGATTGCCTCGATGCCACGCCACATTGAAGCAGCCATTTCAGCAAAAGTATTCCCGACCAAGTATTGAGTCCATAACACTTTTAAAAACACTTTTCTTTAATTGGGCGGATGAAATGTGAATTTTTTTTTTTTAGATTTTCATGAGCCGCTCGCCAAAATCATCAATATTAAAACAATAAAAGGCATGAACTACTTCAATTGTGTGTAAATGAATTTGGAATATATGATGGTCTAATGTTTATCAGTAAATTACAGAAAATAATGAACTTCATCACAATATGCAAATTCTTTGAGAAGGACCTGTACATGTTAATATCTGAAAAACATTGACCCTTTCAGTGAAATATATCACAGTAAATGTTGTCCCTGCCTACATCAGACAGAAAAAGATATCCTCCTGCGGCCTGAGTTGGAAGAGATCATGGCCAATCACCCGACACGTTTAAAGCTGTGGTTCACTGTGGACCGAGCACCAGACGGTGAGGATATTTTAATACATCTGTGTAGCACCATTCGACCTGTCTATGCTAATAATGGGTTCCTCTGGTGCCTCAGGCTGGGAATACAGTGAAGGGTTCATCAACGAGGAGATGGTGAGAAAGCACCTTCCTCCTCCTGGAGACGACACACTCATCCTCATGTGTGGGCCTCCTCCCATGATCCAGTTTGCCTGTAACCCAAGCCTGGACAAGGTGGGCCACGCCAGTGACCGGCGCTTCACTTTCTAGACTCTTGCCCCCAGACATTGTTTTTCAGCTTCACAGCATTACATTCCCACTGCCACAGGTCTGGAGACCATTCACTTGCACCTAAATACTGCAATCCTCTCTTAATGAGGAACCCAAACATACTCTAACCCATTCCTCCCAACCCAGTGCACCTTAAACAGCAGATAATGCATGCTATACACACATTAAAGCTTTGCCGGCTGCTCAGTTTTTAGGTTGCTCATACGGACCATGAGTTGTATTTTTTAGTCAACAGTTTGTGGATGCGTCTGGTTTAATTTCATCATTATTAGAGTCCTTCAAGTGCCTTTCTCTGATCTAAATTAGGTTTAAGTCTGTGATTGCAACAAATGCAGTATTTGAAGATTAAAATGAAACATTTATTTGCAACTTTTTCTGCCAAATTTATTTGTATGTGTGTAATCTGTACATGTGGTGCATGTATCAAAATACCAATTAAAGCACTTCAATAAAGCCATAATAAATATGTTTTGCTTATAATAGACAGGTATCCTTACGTTAAACATAGTAAATGATTTATAGAGAAGTACAGTACTTTGCTAATGTTTTTAGAAGGGTTGAATCCAAACCAGCATTTTGTGTCACTGTTTCCCCTCAAACCAGCATCAAATCCTATAGCTACCCTAGCACAAAGTGGATTTTTTAGGATTATAGTCAGGTCTA
>SRMA01027351.1:32766-264307 GCA_007224835.1 Danionella cerebrum
ATAACGCCACAACATGACTCGATAACGCCATAACATGACCCGATAACTCGATAACGTGACTCGATAACACCATAACATGACCCGATAACGCCATAACAGGACTCATTTGCTTCTCATGTCTAAACATTTAAATCTCATGTTTTTAAAGGAATTGATTTGTCAATTTATTTAAACCATATCCATAATCGTGTTTTTTTGAGGAAAGTCAATTGAAACGAATGCATGTTTGACTATATGTGAATAGTGTCAGATATTTAATTATTCTTATTTTATAGTTGCAACTATGTTGTTATATTGCCAAACATCTATTTTTTGATTGTTTCATGTATTCTACATGTGGTTCCTAACATAATTCATGATCTGTATGGCAACAAGAAATAAAATACTGTGCTATAGTTGTGATAAAATACTTTTAGAAGTATAAATAATGGTTGTTTAGTTTGCACATGTATGCATGAACAAACTAAAATCAATATTTTCAGTTATTATTACTTGCATCTACATTAAATCTTCTAGATAAACATGTGCAGGACAGCTGTGTAGTAAGCTTAAAACTGGGGTTTGGCCTCAAACTGATTAGCAAGAGACTGGGAATGTGAACTTTCAATGTTTGCGCACATATTGTTGTCATATTTCATATTTTTGAGTTTTCTTTTTTAAACTGTGATAAATTGTATATATTGTTTTTATCTTTAAATAAAAAACTCCTACTGCAAACTTGTTCTCTATCGCTGTTAATATTTCTTTCCCAAATTCCATGTCTGATCATACAATATTTTTGAATGATCAGCCTCAAGTCCCTCTCGAGTCATCTCTTAACTTACGATGCAAGTTCTTACAGACCTGTCTGTGGGTGCTTCCAGTGAAGCTTCCGGCAGCAGCTCTGAGCATGGAATGAGCTGAGGCTGAGAAAGAGACAGACAGAGTGAGAATCAATATGAAGTGTTTTCCTCAGGAGACCGATCTCACAGGATGCTGCTCCCAAACACAAACAACAAAGGCTCTGACAGACAATAATAATTGAACTGGGAATGCATCACAATGAAATTCCTCCGGAGAGGGGGTACAGAAGGAAGCTGGAGGAACATCCTGTATACATAAGCATGAGTGTGAGCGCCCTCATACCTCATCAGTTTCCTCAGTGTCTCCCGTGGGGGGAGTATCGCTATGACAGTGCCCCTGTCTACGGTCCTCATCCCTTGGTTTGTCTGGAAAAAAACAGCATAGGTCATGAGAAGGGGTAAAAGGCCTGTGCTTCAAGAAAAGCTTTGTAGGGGCTTCAGGAGTTCATCATACCTGACAGTAGAGTGTCACTGTGCATGCATTTCTTTAACTTTGCAAAAGGACTTTGTAACGTACTTTTTAAAATTAAAACCAAAACATTCCAGAAGAAATTAGCACCATCTGAGAGCAGAGGAAAATACAGTATTGCACAAAGATTTTAGGCAGGTGTGAAAAATTATGTAAACAATGGTTTCAGAAATATAAAAGATTTTAAATTTACAAAATGTTCAAAATGCCAAGTGATCAAAGAAAAATAAAAGAGCAAAAATATAAATCAAATCAATATTTGGTGTTACTACCTTTTGCTTTAAAACCAGCATCAGTTCGTATAGGTATACGATCGACCAATTATACCTAAAGGAATTGCTGCTTTTGCAGAGGGTAGTTGCAACAAATACTGATTTAATTTACATTTTGTTCTTTCAATGTATTTTGTTAATTGATAAACAGAAATTCAGTTTTAGGGTGGCACAGTGGCGCACTGGGTAGCACTGTGGCCTTCCATTTAGAATGTTGCCGGTTCTCGAGGCTTACTGATTAGCTGGAAGGAGTTTGCATGTTCTCCCTGTGCTTGCATGGGTTTCCTCCGGTTTCCCTCATATCCCAAAAACATGCGGTTAGGTTAGTTGAATAATCTAGATTCCCCTAAGGTGTATTGTGTAAGTGAATTTGATGGACTGGCGACCTGTCCAGGGTGTACCCCTGCCTCTAGCCCAATGTGCGCCACCATGCCCTCGAAAAAAGGAATAAGAGGGTTGGAAAATTAATTAATGAATGGTTAAGACGATAAAATCTAAATTATCCTGCATGTGTGACAAGGGGCTGGGCATATTTAACGGGCAGCACTACACCTGGGGAACGGCCAAGCGAGCACAGAGACACAGAGCACGCTGCGAGGAGAGAGGAAAAAGGCTGTCTGAAGGGAGCGCTGACGAGACCACTGAGTAGAGCAACTCTGCCCAGCACGATTGCAATGCCGATTACTCTCGCCACCCGTCACACATGTAAGCAATACTTGAATCTAACAATATGTTATAATTAATAAATAATAAAAAATAATAATAAAATATAAATTGCTTAGCTAAAAGTAGCATTAATAGCTGTGTTATTTCAAACTGTTACCGAGTGTGTTGCTTAAAATGCCATTTATTTTATTCTTTCCATTTAATGGCTAAAAAAATGAGAAAAAAAACTATAGAAAGTATTAAAAAAATAATACAGAATTGAATTCAAACACTTCTTGAAATCAAATAAAGCGAAACTTTGATATCTCAACCATGTTCTGTGCAAAACAAGCAAACAAAAGAAGAACCTTCTCGTGTCCGCTAAAGAACTACCATAAAGTTCATGCTAGCCGTGATGAAAAAAAGAAAAATACAGCGCTCTGCAAGATCTTGAATCAGGACCAGTTCCAGGTCCTTATGGGACATCTTCTGGGTATGGATATGGACTGCTGCATCCCATTAACAAACTCGTGATTTAATAACATAAAAGATGTATTTAAGTTTGTCAGTCTATAACCCATACATTGGATAACCCCATATAACCCATTCTTAGATAATTTGTCATTTATTTTAAATGAAAAGAGTTTTAAACAAGTGATCTCAGCCAGTTCTCCAACTGGAAAACTGCAGCAGATTTAGAGGGACCCCTCAGATTCTAAGGCTCACAGAGCACTCTACAGAATGACACCGTTTTTGGCAGCTTGTGCCCTGATCAGCTGATGGTGGTTTGGGATAAGTTTCCAATCAGTTCATAGCTCTGGCATAGTTCTACAAGGTTTCACACTATCAAATGTAAGACTTTTTAATGCCTTCAATGGTGCTATTCCAGACACATTACAATTTTCAGAGCATTATTCACTCACTCTACCTTCACACAAAGGTGGTGACTAAACATGGCTGCCATTTTGCGCCTACTGGCTCCTGCCAACCACCAAACACACCATCCATACAGGGCAATGCGAGAGAAGAGGCTTGCCCAAGTCCACAAATGCAAAATGGACCTTGCGGGGATCGAACCGCCAACCTTCTGGTTCTAGGATGACCAACACCACCAATATGCCACATGCCCCCAATGGTTTTAAATAAATAAATTTATATTTATCTAACAAACTGGCATACATTTTAAAATTAATAAAAAAGTATGTATGCATGTATGTATCACTGTAAAAACAATTATTACATACAAGCTATCTAAAAAGGCAAATTGTGAACAGATGAAAAAAAATAATAATAAAATGACCAAATAACAACCTAGTGATTCATGATTGAATAAACTATTGTAATGCTAGTTTTATATAGACACATTTATGCACTTATACACTTGACATGAAATCAAACACAAATGTTTCTACATTTTTCCACTCTTAAAAATGTTGTTAAATGCAATTGCACATTTTTAATGTAAAACCAGCTTTTTTTGTAATTTCAGTAAAGTTTTGTCATTTATGTGCATTTGTTACATGAAATCCAACATAAAACATTTATTTTTATGCTTTAAAAAAAATTGTAAATGAGGAAAAAAATCCCTGTTAAGCATGCTGGGAAATCTGTCGCAAACACTTGATCCGAGTGTGTTGGAAAATTAAGATAGGTGAAAAAATATTTTGACCTAAAATAGCAAATTCAATTAAATTTAAGAGTTTTTAACGCTTAAAATTTGGGTTTGATAATGGTATGGCAATGCTTACAGTAATTTTATGAAAATACATAGTGCTTGTATGTAATGTTTTTTTATAAAGTATCAAAGACCTGTTTGATTTGTTATTTCTGATTGCTTAAGTAGGAAATAGTTGTTTTAAGCATTAATGGATTAAACATGTTGCTCACCTGTTGATCCCTGCACTGAAACAGTCATTTCTTGAACGCGCTTGTAACAGATCAGCGACTGCTGGAGCTCTTGGATCTTGAAATCCTTACATTCAGATAAAGAATAAATAAAAAACAAAATAAATAAATAAATAAATAAATAAATATATATATATATATATATATATATATATATATATATATATATATATATATATATATATATAATAGTAATTGGATAATATTGTGTGCAGTAGAACTGAATGAGGAGAATCACTAATCTACAAACGTGAAAAGTGTTGTTATATGAAATAAGTGGTGCTTAATGGCACACCTTTTCTTCATTAGCAGCCTTCAAAGACTCCAGAGTATTCCTCATTCTCTCCATCTCCACATCTGAAAACAAAAGCACCTAGCTTAGTATTTAAGACAACAGCAATGGCTAAAATTTGTTAGTTCTATAGTAAAATGTGCCGATTCTAATAAATATCGCTAGGCAATCCATCAAATCCGTTATGCAAGGAGAAGTGTCTGCAGCTGTAATCAGGTCAGCAATCAAAGAGCAAGTCTAGACATGCTTAATACAATCCTTCATACATTCCAGCACAATGCTTTACTTCAACTGAAAACAAACCAAGATGGCTTTTGCTTTATCACACTAATACAACTTTACTCCTCTGTCTGGCACTTAAAGAGCACAAACTCATACCTGTGGCATAAAAACCTGGTATTTATGATAACATTCATTTGCCAGCTTCTGGTAAAAGTGGTAAACAGGTAAAAGTGAGGACTCAAAAGGTACCTAAGGTCGTGCCCATGTTTTATACCTTTTTCTTTGTTTTGTGGCTCTTCTGTGTTTGGGGATTCTGGGAAAGCCTGATGCTGAAGTTGTCCAAATGTCTTCTCTCTCTCTTCAAGCTGCTTTTGAAGATTTATCAGCTCCTCCTGACCAATGAAAACACAATTAACCACCCCCTCAGAACATTCAATTCAAATACTAAGAATAAGTGCATCATGTGCTCAAACAAATCAACTTAGCTCAAAAAAGGTAGTGTGTGGCCAAGCTTTTAGAAGAAAAAAAAACATCAGCGAGAGAATGGGTAAGTGCAATTAAAGTTAAAAAAAATAAATAAATAAATTAAAACGAAGAAAGAAGACTTGTTGCAGCACATTGAAAAGGTTTATGCAAAAGATTGGAGTCTACTTGTGTTTATGGTCTCAAATGGTGTCCCATTCTCTCCTGAATACTCTATGGATTTAGTTCTTTGCTATGAGATGTTTTAATGCCTCAAATGGTAAATTCGACATGTATAAACATGGCATGATGCTCTGAATGTGCAGAGATGAATGCTGTCATTGTGGGCAAAATTACTTAGCAACTTTTCCATAACCCAATAGGGGACACTGTACTGAAACTGAGCAGGCAACCTTAGATAATAGTTGTTCCAACAAGCACCAAGTTTGGTCTCAATAAACTCAAACATTGGTTGATTGGTCATTAACTATTACTATCAATACAATGATCAACTATTTTACTGATCATCATGTTCAAAACAACCAAAACAGTTCAGCAAATCAGTTTCCAAAAATTTTAGCCACCAAGGTATGAAGTGGATTCGAAAGTTGTACAAACTACTAAAGAGGACAGTGATAAGTATGGATTAAGAAAAACAGTCGTGCTAGAAAACAAATAACACAGTAGCCAAGAAAATGTTCTATATAGAACTAAATCTGGGTCTCTGGCTCGTAATCACAGAGGAAACTTTTTTGTGCCATTTAACACTTGTCTTCAAAGGTGCTATTTAGATCCAACCATCAAATGTATAGAATAAACAAGCTGTGACATAATATATATTACCAGCATCTGTATATAGCATTAAAAACAACAGTATATATATATATAAAACCATCATCTACAGGCCTAGATAAGTTATACATTTTAATAATGTTGGTAATAATTCATATTATTTTACATGTGGCCTAAAATGACATCTATTATTTTGGTTTGGTTTGTGAGTTCTTAAATATCCTCCTGGACGGGCACAGCCCTTCAACAATGATGCAGTGATTTAAGACCAAATAGCCATATTTGGACTACAAGATGTTCTCACTTGATCCGCCAATTATGGCTGACATCTAACACTTGAAAAGCTACAACTGGAGTAAGAAGAACTAGGTGTTTCTGCCCTTTTGGTCTAAAGGTATTGGTTTCTCCATAAAATCTAATCTCTAAATATAATCCTTTAGAAATGTGGGCTTTAGCAAATCCAAAAAAATCAGATGTGACAACTTTCCCCACATTTAGATCTAGGGGCTTCCAAAGACAAATGCCATTAATGAAAGAAGAATAACAGTAAAGAATAAGAAAACCATGAGAAACAAAGGGTTCAATCACATTTCCAATGCTTGGCCCCATATTAAGAGTCAGGATTATGCTAATTAGCTTGGCACATTCCAGCGGTGAGTACTAAACAAGGATTTCCCAGTAGTTCAGTGATGGAAAAGTGCTCGAGGTCTCATTTCAGTGGCACTAATCTCTTGTTGGGTAATTATCACCTGACTCTGAGGAATGCATACTTTGGTGGAGTAGAGGCTCTTCTCATACACTTGTCTCTCATCTTCCATTGCAGTCAGCTTTAGACGCATTTCTTTCACATCCTGATAAAGGCCCTGCAGAGATACAGATGTTATCTAGATGTTAAGAGCTGACAATCTAAAAATGGTTGAATGCCATGGAGAAATTCATGATGCAGCTTTAACCTAATATATAGTTTTTTGATGTCACAGAGGGGAAATCTGGCCATCTCTGTTGGTCCACCCTGGATATCAGGTTTGTGAAACTAAAACTCCCCTTCTGGACTCACGCAAGCAGCTGAAAGCTGAATGGATCCAGTGTAGTCTGGCCTCAAAAAGCTTTATAACAGGAAATGGTTCTGGCAGTCTGCTGAGTTAAGCTGGTAGCTTAATGTCATGATGGAAATCTCTGGGTGCTCAAACTATAATAGCAAGGTTTCATTTCTTTAAATCTCCATGCTGTCAGCAGAGGACTTGTAAAAACTGATAAATTACTGGAGCCCTGAATTACCCTAACCCGGTGGGACTGGGAATTTAAAATGAGTGGGGGTGTAAAGACATGTACCTCACTTTCTCTATAGTCCCCTTCTGCTGCGGCTAGTTTCAGTTTCAGTGCAGACACCTCAGTTAGCAGTTCCAGTTTCTCCTTCTCCAAAGCACTCCTGCTCAGTAGCTCCTAGTCAACACAATTTAAATACTGCCATAATCACCCCATTCCAGTTAGAGGCGTCAGAGTTTTTGGATGCAAGACAACGCACTTGCTGTAGTAATTCCTCTGTAGCATTCAGTTTCATGCGATGTTCCTCAAGGCATGAGTCGAGGTCTCTTATTTTTTCTCCTTGAACCTCCACCTGGTCAGTCAGAACACTTACCTGAGGAGTAAGAAGAGGTATTTTAGAATCAGAAATGGTCACATTTCTAGACAATGATGTAGCTGTGAAAGCACACCTGCAGAACTAGACATTCTTTGTCACTTTCCAAGCGAGAGAGACGCTCCTGGTACACCGACTCCCCAGCTGCAGATCCATGGCCATTAGTCTGGAAACACAATCAACCACTAACAGTCGTTTGATGCACAAAAACAGCCATAGGAAAGATTTTTTCCAAGTAGCTCGGGTGTATCGTGACAGCTAGCATGTGTGAATTAAAAGGCTCTAAACAGTGAAATGTGATGAGGCCTGTGAGACCTGGTAAAGAAATCACATGCTTTCATCTGTGAATCATGTGAGGTTTGTTCAGATGATGAGACTCATGTGAAAGGTTTTCCCGTTATGAGATTTTGATGCTGAGAAGTGGAAATTCAAGCTAATACTCTTTAGACTGAATGTGGAAAAAGGGACAGGGAACAGAAGTGTGCTCTGGATGATTCATTGCTGGAATGAACGATGGAAAATGAAAAAGGGAGAAAATTCATTAGTCAGACTTTCAAATCATTACATTATAAATCATTAATTCCAGTTTGTTTTCAATGCATATCTTTAGTGCATTTAATATAATTGTGATGAGTTAACTCTCCTATTATCCTTGGGGTCAATAATAACCTCATTCAGTGTTTAACGTATGTACATGCACATACTACTTATGCGTTTTTTGTTTTTGTTTTTGTTTTGCTTCAGATAGAACGACACTTGAGGAGAACTTGCTAAACATAAAATGAACATGATATTATTTTCTTCATTGGCACATTCTGTCACATTGGCTTTCCTTGGGGTCAATTTGATCCCAGGGTTTCTTAGCCATGTAAGCCTTTATGTATTTGTGATATTGAGGTCACTATAATATGCTATGATTTTTTAATATGCACTATAAAAACTAACACAACCAAACCTGTAGTACTGCAAGAGCCACTGTCAGTTGATATGATAAGGTAGACAGATTTGTAATTCTTGAACTTTACATACATACATACATACATACATATAAGAAACCAAAGTGAACTTTGACTCATGGCTGTTTTCTTGGTCTCAGTAATTTTACTTTATTATTGAGAGGAACAATGAGGTGTTTTTAATATTAAAGTTTATTTTCACATTTAGGTCGATTTAGCCTGCCACCAGAGGCGACATAAACATGCCTGACCAATCACAATGCAGCTTGTTGCTAGGCTACAACAACATGTAAACATTCTGGCAAAATGATTAATCAGTTTTGTGGATGCAAACACCATATTGTATGACCAAAAAAAGAAGACAAGCACTACAAGGACAATGACCTGAAGAAGAATTGCTGAGGATCTTGTCATGGAACAGTAAACTTATTGAATGGAAAGCGTAACCAGACAGCTTTTTAGCCTGTCAACTACTAGCATTATATTTGGCTACAGTCATCAATATGTTTAAACCAAACATGAGCTGTTTAATATGTAGTAAAATATGTTTTGATGCACAATTATGTCAATATGTTTGATAACTAACATTTTAAAACCATTTACAGAGCCTCTGAATCTGTATCGTTTCTAGGATTCATCTGTACAGGTCACAAATATTTATCTGTTATTAAAGAGACTTGACAAAAATCTTCACAAGACAAGGAATCCATTCTTCTACATCGTTTCTCACCTTGTAATGGACTTAATTTTACTTTTTTGAATGTATGGACAATAAAGGACTTCATTTTACTTTTTTGAATGTATGGACAATACAACTTTTTTGTGGTAACAACAGTTTTCAAAAGTTGAGTGATACACGAAGAGAACTCACCAGTCGGTTTTGTAACCACTCCATCAGTCCTTCAGCTGTGCTTTCAGAAACCTGACTGCGCAGACTCCGCTTCTCCTCAGGATCCATCAGGTCCAGTGCAGTCCTCAGATCCTCCAGGAGATGCAGTGCCCGCAGACTGCCCATGAATGGCGACGTGGGTGACTGACAGTCAAACAGGCCATTGCTGTAAGTCATCGCTTTGGAACCTGAGGCAAGTTTAAGAATGAGCATCAGAGAGAGGATTTAGTGTTTCAAGCCTGTATAGTTCACAAAAATATAATAAGTCCCCAAAATATAAAGAAATAATTGCAGAGAAAAGAGAGCAAAAGAAAGAGAGGCAAACCTCATAACGCCCCATTGTACCATTGTGCAGGGACTAACTTAATGACATGAAACTCTTAAAAAAAGGCAACATATATGATTCTTGTGATTTAATTAATGCATTTTAAGATACAATCAGCACAGTAGGCACAATTACCATTTTGCCAGGCTGCCGACAACCCAATGAATGATTTGAAAAGTAATGGAACTCAAATATTAATCCTGATTAATAAAATTTCAACAAACATGATGTCATTAAACCAACTGAAATATTTAGTTTATGGGTGCTTTCACACCTCTAGTTTGTTTAATGTTTCTCATTGACCAGAATACTTGAGTTTATTTCGAATGAACTTGCACAAAGACAACTCTTCATTATTATTTCAACAACTTCATTCCATTCTATTTGACTCTGCCATTACACACTACAGTACCCATGATTCCTGAACAAGTGCCAAAATAGCAGTTTACTAATAAAACTCCCCGCAAACCCCATTCATGCAACATTGTACCCAAGCAGCATAATGCAGACAGTGCACTCACAAACAAATTCTCAAATAACTCTGAGAGAGATCATTCAGATCACTACTTTTTTGCAAGTGGATTGCCGCTTGGCAGAGGAGTGGCAGGGCGATGAATGATGCAACCCTAGTGCTTATGTATGAACATGTATAGAACCTTTTTAATAACATTGTTGTCAATGCATGATAGTGGTAAGGCTTCATGCTTTGGTCATGTTGTATTTTCCAGCTAATACCACCCCACTAAGGTCATCTGTATGCATTTCTTTACAAAAAAGTTTGACAATTGAGAATCAAACATCAATAGCACCTTCTTACTAAAAGTATGCATATATAATGCAATTTAACCTGGGCATGTTTTTTGTCTTTTGGAATGTTAGGAGGTCAAGAACTACATTTGTGTAACAGAAATTAACTCGAGGCTTGTAGGGAAATTATTCAAATGCAATTTGTAAATGAACCAGATAGAACTTCTATCTGGTTCATTTACAATACCTCACAACAACCCCCTACCAATCATACTATAGTGATGACATTTAGGGTTTTTATAGTAAATTTGGATTTAATTTTTTTACAATTACTTGAATTGTTTTGTTATATTATTGCAATTTTTCTGCATTTAGTTTCATTATTAGCTGAAACCACTTATTCCATATCAATGACAAAGGAAGGTTGACCACTACCCCTGCTGCTTTCATGGCTTTTTGTTAGATAAAATAAACAGTGGGCCATCTACTTCCACAATTATTGACTGAATGGAAAAGCCTGACCTATGAGATACTCTCTCTAACTCAAACCATAGACTTATTCTGTGTGATTTGCCCCTGATGTTCTCAGAGATGGACAGTACTGTGGTTGCATACGGAATACTTATTAGATGTCATCAGTGCTGAAATAATGGAAAGAGCCTGTAACATTGCACACTACACAAACTCTCAGTTGAAACAAATCTGCAGAAACACTCAAAGTGAAATTGTATTCCCTCAGCAAGTTCATGTGAATGTAGTGCCCACAAGGTTTATCAAGGTCTTGTGCATGCGGAAAAAAAAAAATTTTGGGCTGTTTGATTAGCCTTACCTGCAATGATGCCATCCATCTGCTCCAGAGCAGCTGCCAACATTTCACTAGCGTCGCACATCATGGTTGCCTTCCCGAACCCCTGCAAATGTAGCATTCATAAGCAAGGTGCATTTTTATTGAACAGGAAAAAAATATTTTTTACCCTGGAGAACTGTAAGGGGGATAATGATATGACTCTCCCAAGACTTTTCTCCACTATGCGTAGGAATGCTTGGAATTCCAGACCTTCAAAACAAAGTCCCACAGGCTTCCCATCCAGTGTGTGAATGCCATTGGCTTGCAGCTCAACAGACGCTTCCTTTCTCCACCCAAGATTTATTATTTTTAAATGGCTTTAAATTAGAAAGTAAAATTGCATTTTATAGATGAAGGAACATCCCCTATAATGATGATATAACTCAAAAATAGTATTATCTTTGAACAGTCTAAAGAAGCACTTTAAATGCACTTACTACACAAACTAGCAGCTAAACGTCAACATGATCAATAAGGGGCTCCCTAGTAATGCACAGTAAAGCTGGGAAAGTTTTGTTGGGTTAATAATACAAACTACAAACTCTTTTCTGTAAAGCACACACAGTTATAAATGGTACAATTTCACTAAAACACTGCGATGAGTCCCCTGCTATTAGGAATCTAGGCAAGAGAACGAAATCAACAACTCAACTGACACAGAGGTCTTTGTTTATCCTTTTACAACCAACCCCTTAGAGAAAGAGCGTTCTGAAAAGTCATTCTCTTCATAACAATAATCTATTCCATTAGGAACTTATCTAATCAGCAGAAAGAGAAAAGAAACAGCACTTTGCAGATTTAGAATCCAGAGAAGTGAGCCAAGGCTGCATTTATAGACATCAGATGTTGTCAATGAGTCCTTTGTGTGCAACGGTTGTTGAAAGAACCCCATGTGGTGAGCCTAGTTTTAGAGACCACATGATCAAATCAAGTCTCTACCTCACTGAAACATTAGAGACAAATGGTAAAATGGTAAAAATTGTGATCTACTGGACCTAAACTGACAGGAAACACTGGACAAAGAGGAGTTTGGCCCTTAAGCTTGAAATTACATTCTTTTTGGCACGAAGAAGGCATTTGAAATAATTCCAGAGGGAAAACAAGCACTCGCTTCCACTGGGGAAGCCCTAAAACTCTATTCTATTATAGGCAATGGAAAGGGTTCAGTTTTACAAGAGATTGAACATATTAACATGTTAAATAAACATATTTATTAAAACATATTTTTTAATATATTTTTATCTACATTTTAAAGACAGTACATTAGCGCAGAGGGTAGCACTGTGGTAGTTCACTTGCTGGTGAAAGTCCACCAAAAGTTGCCGGTTCAATGCTCGCCAATATACCTCGCAATTCCATGCTGTAACTATTACATACCTTGCAAAACTTCAAATTGTCACTATTGTACAACAACACCTCATCACATTCACTGAGGAATTGGACTGTCTATTTTCCTTATCCTCAGAAGATGAATTCAGCCCACTTATTGTCTTCAGGGATTTCAATGAACTCCTGTACAAGCTGTAGACTATATACGGTACTTTGACAGCCTCGCTTGAACTGAAACTTGCTACTACCAATGTCACACATAAATCAAGGTACCATCTGGACCACATCCATAAGTAAAGCTGCTCCCAACATCAGCCAGGCTCATAAATGTGCACACTTCTTCATCACTTGCCAAATGACCCAAACATGACCATCCCATCCCTCTACCAGTTATATTTGATAGAACCCAAGTACTACCACTCCCTCGTACTTTTCTCTTTCCACATTCCTACAGACAGTTTTGCCCCACACTTACATCATGTTTTATCAACTTTGCCTTTTCTCATCTAACACAAAAACAGTCCTCTCTCTCTGTGAATCAGAGGTTCTCACCAAACAAAGTTTCAACCTTAGACCTGCTTAGAGGATATTGCGGAGTAGGATAAGCTCATATAGAGGAATCCAAGAGTCAGGCAGATATTTAAATCATCACACTTTGCTTGCCTCATTTGAACGGACTCCTCATTAAGTGATCATGACATTTGGGTAATTTTGGAGTGGTTCCATCAGTAAATCTCTCTTCAGAACATTCTCATATCAGAACTGTCCCAAGCTCGTGGAATAATATTTAAATCCCAAAACGAAAATGACTAATCCAACTACAGACCGCTTAATCTACTTATTGGTTCTTTCACTGACAGGCTGAAATTGATGCAGCTGTTGAATGCCACTTCTACATTGATCAAATATTTTAGAAGTGAAAGTGGCATGTTCAGCAATAAAGACCATTGCACACCATTGTGGCAGAGTTCAACTTGCATGTCCCTCGTAAACTGAACTAGACAATGCATCGTTTAAACAGCCAAGCAGTTTTTAGGTGCAATACAGCACCATTCTATAATGCATTCATTGATCCCGGCAAAGTTTCAAAATAAGACAAAACTGTAGCACTTTGCCTCAGCTGCAGTTCTCCCTTGAGACTAGGGATGCCACAAAAGTCTCCTTGGTTCGATATGCCCTTGTGAACCGCGTTTTTTTCCTCATTTGAATAACTCCTGTAACTTTTATTATTATTATTATTATTATTATTATTAGTTTTAGGTTTGAAAAAGCAGTTGTCAGGGAACAAAACGCAAATCCGCAAGCAAATATCCAATCAATGAACAGCTCCTTTGTGTAAATATCCAATCAGCAGAGTTAAAGTTAGAGGAGGCTGGGAGTTTTTTTGCTGGCTTTGCTAAAGAATACGACAAAGATGGAAAAATTGTGTTGAAAGCAAAATCAAGTTTATCTTATTTTAGTGCCATAGAATTGCTGAAACAACAGCTTAATGTTCATGCGTAATAGTTTGAAACTAACAAGAAATGGAAAAATCTCTAAAATTGTGTGAGGATCGTGATCCTTGTGTTTTCCAGAATCATGTAGCTCTACCTCTAAGCACTTATTCGTTCAGGTAATAACTGGCACCCCTTCTTTGTGAATGTTTTATGATTATGTGACCCTTTGTAAAAAATTACTTGCATTTCCTTCAAATCTGCAAGTTGCTTTGAATTACATTTTCTGCTAAATACCCCTCATTGGTTTTTCCAAACTTCCACTGAGGCCTCAGGAAAATTGGCCAGTTTAAAAAAAAAAACTAATAACAGTTAAAGTATTGCATTATTTGGCCACATTTGATCTTTTTCAGTTTTACAAGAGCTGAAGATTTTAATTAACATACTCATTCACTAAAGTTGGTTGTATAGCCTAATTTCTCTGATAGAAAATGAGGCCAGAAAAAATCTGCAATAGTTTTAGCTTCCATATTACAGATGCTAGATCAAAAGCTGTATGGATTTAAGCAAGCCACAGAGTGATCTTTGGCTCAAAACTTACCATTGAACAATGCTTTCCAGGAATAATAATATCTGAAATTAATCAGTCACAAATGGCTTGAGGAGTCATGGTTTCAAAGAGAAATTAATTGGCCTGGGGATAGTTTCTGTCTCAGCTTTTTGAAAGATTGGGTCTCAAAAACCTCCAATGCGCACCATGCACCAGTCGCTCCATGACCTAACCTACCACCTCACTCCAAAAACTCCCCCTTTCTCCCAGATTCCAGATGTGCACTCCCTCTCACATACCTCCACAATCAGCACTTCCTCTAAACATAGATCTTGAAGTCCCTGCCCTTAGGGCAAAGCTACAACAAGACTATCATCGAAATTTATTTGTGTGTTTGGCTAGTAAACATACTAAATGTCACCAGAATCTACATTTCCTTAAAGGGATGTTGAGTAAAGCACTGGAGGAGGGACTGTCATGGCTGGCTTGGTGCCCACAGGCAGGCCTACAAGGACAAAGGTAGAAATGGTTTGGGTTTATTTACATACTCTGACGTTCACCAGATGTGGAGATAGGGGGAAGTGGGGGAAGTCTGAAAGAAAAACAACTGGCTTTCTAAGCCGTAATTCAAGCAGAGCCCCGTCACAAAGACAGCAAGGAGTCTACTGAGCTATATCCTACACAAATATAGAGATGAAACACACATATGTGGCCTTCAAAAGACAGCAGCTTCCAGTGCTGGGGTCTTACCCATTACTAATCAATCAACTAGATAAGGGAGTCAGCCAGTTCAGATAACCAGAAAGAACTCAGAAATACCAATAAATTTTAATAATATCACTTAGTTTGATGAAGTACTTTAAAAGGTAAGGCATGTGAGCAGCATCCCTTTTAAAGAGGAGAGAGCTGTTGGGTGATGTGGACCAGACTCATCAGTCAGTCATCCGAGTTTCTAAACACTGAGCTCTTGGTGAGACCACCAGTGAAACCCTTCAAAGAATAAATCTCTCCATTACTTTGAAAGACAGACGACATTAAATGTTCATCGGAACACAAAATAAGATGCTTTCATTTGATGGTGATGATATTGAAAGAAGTTTTGCTGTGATGGCATTCAAACTAAGAGAGATCGACTTGTAGCATTCATAATTTGCTTCTGCTCACATAAACTTAAACATGATTAAAGAAAATAAACCCCACCAAATGCTTGAATGAAATACCATAGGTTTGCATTGGAACCAGGAAACATATGGGAGACTAGATAGATGCCAGATGTCATATGTTAGGTTTGCAAGAGAACTATTTGGGGTCCTACTTCTGATTAAAAAAAAGAAAAAGCTCATTGTCCTCGTGGGCCTAATCTTTAAGATCTGAAAGGCCACAGTTCCACCCTAAAGGTTAAGAGAAACACGGGATACATGAACAATATACCAATCGGTCTCAAACATGTGGTAAACTTCAAAAGCATTTTTTATTTTAAACAAAAGACACACCCACAATCATAAAAGCGTTGTTTGACCAACAAAGCTCACCTCCTACCACTTATTTATTTATTTTTTTAATGAATACGTAAACACAGTGCGGTGCATTTTGTTTTAATCCCTTATTCAAAGACTCTACAGTCAATTTCAAACGATGTAATGAATTTAAATTAATTTGACACACACACACACACAAAAAGAAATTAGCCTCAAATATAACGAGTACCAATTAACGAGCTTAAATGACTTTCAGGTGCGATGCAGATAAAGATGGAAATAATTTCAGATATTGAAAATGACTTGCCTTTACAAAGTAAAGCGGATATTTGTATTGTAAACGCTTTCAGCAGATGTGTTAGTCCGAAATCGTCAGATATTCCTCAGCGGTCCTCATAATACTGCTTTCAAACTGAGTCGAAGAAGTTTCCCTCAAAAGCAGCAAAGCAATTTTAAACTTTCGGACTTGAAGCTAGACTTTTCTATTCGAGTGCGCAATCTGCGCATGCGCCAAGGCAACCAATCAATCATAAGCTGTTTATCTACCGTCTTGGTCGAGAAGTACTCTAGACTCGCTAACGGCCTTTATAGATTTACATTTTTCAGGTCAGCCTTAGAAAGATCTCACTATTTGTGCTTTATATGAAACAAAAGTACACTACGGTATATAGAATGAAAAATGGCAAATATGTTTTAAATGACTTTTTGTGAAGAAAGTTCCTTATTGTGGATTGTGTTTTTATTCATAAATGTATATTTCTATGTTTGTGAATCGGATTTATTTTTGTGCATCCCACATTTATTTGTAGATCATAAACTTACTTATTTATCTACCTGACAAAACAATACCCCATAGTTCCTGAACTCGAAAGTACTGAGTACTAAGTATCTAAAATGACCTATAAAGTATTTTATATTAAATAAAGTAAAAAAAGAAAATAAAAACGCCACATAAAAAAACGCAGATAAAATCACTGGATAGATTGTTGCCATCTTGTGGTTGTATAAGGAACATATTCAAATGGACAACATTAAAATAACATTATTTATTTTATATAATGCCCCTAAGTACGTTTTGATATAAAAAAAAATGCTATATAATGCAATTTTATAATTAAACATTTTAGTACCATCACAGACATTTCACACTAGATGGCAGACAAACGCTATACGTTTTTTATTTGTTTTTTTTTTTTTAACAGCTTAACGGTACATCTTTCTGACTTTGATTTTAGAGCTTTCTTTCAACCGCTAACGTGAGAACCCTGTAAGCATAATTTAATCGATTCAGCTAACTGCTTTTGATATTTTGGCTTGTATGATCGCTAATGATAGAAACAGACGTGATTTTAGGATCAAACCTGAGGGTCTGCACTAAAAGTCATAATCAAATGATTTATTGCCTCGAGAGACAGAAGTAAACTTAGTTCCAGTAAACTGTTTAATCTACCGTTTTTCCTTTGCATTTTTTTCATCCAGATGCACTTTGGTGTCCATGGCAACGAGGCTCACAAGGAATCATTTTTGTCATTATTTCTCAATGGTAAAAGCATCTCCTTCATTTTGCTCATTGAACAGGTTTACCCATGTCTATGTCAAGCTGTCTGGCAAATCTTGAACACAATCTTGTTTCTACTGGACACATAGTTTTTTATATAAAATAAAAGGTGGATCACTTGAAAATCACAGTTAATTTGTGGCAAACAAAAAAACTAGAAGATTAAACTTGCATATAGTTGGAACTGATGCTCTGCATTGCACCATTCTCTGACCCGTGTAATGAGTTTTTAATGAAATCATACTTTCCATCCAGGTGTCATAGTCATAGAGATGACCTTTGTTTATTTCATCCAGCATGTATGAGGATGCTGCAGGATAATTAAAAGGAAGGAGCATAGCCACCTTCTCATCTCACCTGGGCAACTGCATGGTACCAGTCACCTCTGTGCATGCTAGAATGTCATTTACCACAAATAGAAGAGTGGTGCAATGCCTGTGATTAAAAATACAAACACAGCTAGCTGTGCGGTGGGAAGAAAGAATGGGAAGTCAAGTAAGGTGACAGCCACACATTCCATTTCCTATTTATAGAGCCAAATTAAAAAGTGAAATTATAAGTATTAGAGCTGCTGACGTATTCTGTGATTTTTGTGAAGAGCACTGAAAGCATTTATTATTTAGTTTGAATAACATTTACAAAACATTTTATTAGATACAAGTTGATAATTATTCAGAATTGCTGTGCATTTTAGCATTTGAGAAGTGGCTATGAAGCGCTCTGGCATTTCTGAAAAAAAAAAAAAAAACAGTGCTGTGCAAAAGTTTTAGGCATAAGTGAAAATTCTGTAAGCTACAATTAGTCTACAAAACAGCAGCAATTCTTTTAAATTTCACTTGCACACAGTCCTTGAAGGAACTCAAAGAAAAACTGGAAGGTTCTTCCTAAAATCTTGGAGAACTAAACTGAGGTCATCTGTAGATGTAACTTTTGTGCATCCTTCTGTTCTTCTTCATGTTAAAGGTAATTCTGGTTGACTGCATTGAAAACACCATCAATCCTGACCAATCTCCAACTCAAATTGCCGAATTGCAGCCCCAAGTGTTCAAGGAATCTTCATCAGACTGCGGAAACTCATTATTGTAAAGCAATTCAGCCTTTCTGCTAGTCCAGAGCACCTGCTGCCAATTTCAATGTCTTGGTGCATAATTGAGTGTCTTAATCGTCTTCTAAGTTGTGGATTTTCGTTGCACCACTTTCATTTTAGACAATACTTAGAAAATACTGTACTAAGCAACTCTAGCCCATTCCAAATCTCCATTATGTAAAAAAAAGTAATGAAAAGATGGTGGTGAATCAACTTCATGAGTTTTTGAGCTTAAATGAACACATGGACAGTTTTCAGTTAGGTTTTTGAACTCACCACAGTGCAGAGACATTAAATGACACCAGATTAAACAGAGCTTCTGGAAAGATGACCGTCCTGGTTTTTCTTGCTCTGAGTACTGCCTTCGACACTGTTGATCATAAGATCTTTCTTTGTAGACTGGTCTTTTTGGAACAATGATAAAATGGTTCAGGTCTTATTTGAAAAGAAGAAGCTTCTAGCATTGGTGACTACATGTCGAATGTCATGTGGTGTCCCTCAAGGCTCAATCCTTGCCCCTCTCCTGTTCAACCTGTATATGCTCCGCTTGCGTGAAATCACAGGA
This sequence comes from Danionella cerebrum, assembly GCA_007224835.1. Classification (NCBI taxonomy): domain Eukaryota; kingdom Metazoa; phylum Chordata; class Actinopteri; order Cypriniformes; family Danionidae; genus Danionella; species Danionella cerebrum. Next base: position 52,071 of record SRMA01027351.1, read on the forward strand.
AGAAACTAAATATCATACCCTAGTTATGCGAATGACACACACATCTAGCAATTTCCCCAAATGAATACATCCCCATGAACCCTCTCTGCCAATGCCTTGAGATCAAAAACTGGATGCACAAAAACTTTCTGTAATTAAATAAAGACAAGTAATTAAAGTAATTGCATTTGGAAGTAAAAGGAAGTAAAAATGAGGTCTTCAAAGTAAATGCTACCCTCACTTCTAAGGGCCTAAAACTACAAATCAGCTCAGGAATATTGGGGTGATTCTGGATTCCGATTTCAGTTTCAGTAGTCATGTCAGAACAATGACCAAATCCGCTTATTACCATCCTAGAAACATTGCAAGAATCAGAAGTTTTTAGACAAGATCTGCTGCTGCAGGCTGCATGCTGTAAAGATCTCTTCAATGGACTTCCTAAAAGGACCGTTGCAAGTAACACCTTGTTAAAAATGCAGCTGTATAGATCCTGATCAAAACTAGAAAGTCAGAGCGTATCTCACCAGTTCTCAGGCCTCTACACCGGCTGACAGTGAAATTCAGAAGAGATTTTAAAGTTCTGCTGCTCTGCACCAAAGTACTTAACAGATCTGCTCAGCATTTACAAACCAACCATAGTCTCAAATCACTCTGAACAAACCGGTTAGAGCTACCACAGGTTCACTCCAAACAGGAAAAATTTAAGAAATTTACAGAAAAACATACTTCCAAATTCACACAAAATTTGGACCAAACCATTTGCTAACCATGCAGACTAATTATTTGCAGAATTTTGACATTTGAAATGTGGCAAACTGGTAACTCTGCAATACTTTAGCCTATTTACACCCTATTGCATGAAGTGTTTCGGCACTCTGCCTCCTTGTGCAAAGTGGACTACGAAGCTGTATCTCTGCAAATTCTGTGTGAGTCATCAGTTCTAAAGAGCGCCACCTAATGGTCAAAAATCATAAAACTGTAAATAGTGCTCAATTGTGCAACTACGTGTACGTGTCCTTTGCACTAGCCTCCACACCAGGACAGACTTTGTGCAACTGTCCCAATAGAAATTGATGCTGGTTTGAAGGCAAAATGTATTTACACCATGTAAATTGCTTTTATTTACCTTTTTATTTTTGTACAAAAAAACAAGCATTATTTATTTTCTGAATGTGTTCCTGCATACAAGTTTTGCACAGTACTGTATTTGTTTGTGATGAACAGGTAGTAGAATAATGTGAGGGTTGCAAATATTAGAATATTAATTCATGTGGATGAACTGTGTTTTTAAAGAAAAGAAGAGCAAAATTGTTGCCCCCAGAAATCTAGAAATAGCATATGTTAGAACAGTTTCGATAGCCTAGCTACGGTCGGTAATTAACTGTGGTTCCCAGTAACATATAGCCCTTGGCTCAGCAGGAGAACCGCTATAGGGGAGGCACTTAGTGATATCTAGAGAAGAAAAACCCATGAAACCACACTTTGTCAGATGGATGAGATTGACCTTGGACCAAATAAGAGAAACACAGTAGCATTTCAAATCAGATCTCCTTATAATTCAGAGGTTTCCAGTTGTATATTTTTTTTCAAGACACCGACAAAATGTGGATTTTTCTCCAATTGTTTTATCATTAGATTACATAAACGTTCCTGAAAAACAAATGACATTTTGAGGTCTTTACTATTTCAAAGAGAAGGTGTTACTTACCCATTAAATTTACTTTGTCGTGCTCTGAGGGTGAAATTGGTAATAATCATGAGATGTGATGGTCATTCAGAGCTGTTCTCAGCCTTATTCCAAGTCTCAGTGACTCAAGCACTGACTCATAGATGAAGTTGTTTGCTCAGGATTCAATAGGGGAAACTTTTAAGCCCTGTTCACTTTCTGTTAAATGGTCACGCTTGCATTAGAACACAGGATGGTAATGCCAGAATAAATTAGATTCAGTCCTTATTTTTATCCCGGGAGCACTGCCAAGCAAAAAATCAACATGTGCATTGCAGATTTCATATTGTGACCAGCATCTGAACAAGAATGGCACGCAAGCTAAGGATGTTTGGATAATGACATTTAGAAGGTAAGCTCATTACAACTAATGTATACTGTAGTTTTTTCCAATAATTATACCAAGATTGACCTGGATCTCCTTGAACTGCGTGTGTGAAAAGAACAAGTGCAGGAGCTCTTAATATAACACAAGATGTCACGGTCCAAAGAAAGGGGTTCAAAATAAACCCACTCAACAGCCATTAAACCACTATACGAGGCTTATTTTGATAAAAAATGGCCTGAAAGGAGAGAATTTCCTGGTACAGTTTGGACTTCTTGGCATCAGTCTAAAATTGGAGATTTGTGAGATCTAAATCTTACTTTTTTCCCTTTATTGATGATGATGGTGCTATTTTTTTGTGTTTATGTAATTTGTTCATTTAGCAGTGTTTCCTAAAAACTTATCCTTTTAAATAAATGAGGTACACAGAGAATGCCACTGTCTTTGCTCAGTTACTGACCAGAGACAGTGGCCATCGCTGGGAAACTGCTCCTCGAAAGAGCGTACCACATTCCGGCCAGGGTCGATGCAGTGGACTGTGGACCCAATCAGGGAATCAGACGGAGCCAGCCGCCATTATCCCGTGCCTCCAGCCTAGGAATCCAGACGTCACCGGACCAATCGGGGTGAGGGCATCCAGGGGACTCCCTCCTGAGCAGAAAGAGACAAGTGACTCTCCCTTTTTAAAACCTTTGTTATGGCTCCATATTTTAAATAAATACACCCTGGGTGGTGTCAACCAGAGCAAGTGTGTCGTGTCTCTCTCGTCCGTGTCTCTCTTGTAGTTTTTTTTTTTTTTTAGCACAATTAGCTATTAACTTAATGTTTTCTTTGCATGAGTGGCACAGTGCTGCAGGTGGGCAGTACTGTTGCCTTTCAGGTAGTAGGTCGCAAGTTCAAGGCCAGCTGGTGGAATTTAATGCTTTCCCCATGTTTGCATGTTCGCTTCAATTTGTTTACTTTAAATTCCCCTTAGCAGTGAAGAGGCTTATGATCGGTCATGGCTTATCACTCAATATGAGCTGGAATGTTCTGATTTAAATTCTTCTAAATCTCATCATTCTGAGCATATGGGACATTTAAAGCAAGTAAATTTAAAGGACTATTTTCAGTTCATAGGCACTGTGACCCTGAAGGAAACTGCAATTATGAAAATGGATAAATGGATGTTTTCCTTGATGGATAAATGGATTTGCTATAATTAAATCAAAAGTTGAACTGACTAAAATGATAAAACACTAATGCAAAAATGAATCCTAGTCATGTTACCTTGTGCCAAACCTAATCTAATCTCTCCTCTTTTTCCCAATCTGAGTTCTGCAAACTGACATATGTGCTTGATAAATTGAGTTGTGGCTACTGTGAGACTTGCTTTGAACCACCTGTTCCATGATTGCATCATTTGTTAATATAGCTCTCCAACAAATGACACTCTGACTGAAGCTGCAAATCACTGAACCTAAGTGGCCAAGAGCTGAGTGGATTAGCAGGGATCTCATATATGAAAATGACATCAGGATTGCACAAACTTGATGGCAGTGGTGTTTAAGGTAACATGTTAAAACTGTTTATTGAATGGGGATTGAGTATGTGGTTAACTGTTTTGCCACTCTTTTATGGGTCCTAGTGTTCTGCTTGCTCAAGGACAGAGAAATTCTTGTATCTCAAAGTGTGACTCATTATTCAGGTGCTTATTTAAGTCTAGAGTAGAAGTGTCCATACAAAGGAGGGTTATGACATTAAAGTACGCTACTATTATTATTCTAAGCAATGTTGCGGAATTATTTAGTATAATATGTACACACCGATCCGAATAGAGATTCACACAAATCCTCTGATGACTTCTCAGCAGAGTGCTCTTTATCTGGGTCGTGGAAACATTTACACATTGACACTTCCTGCCTGTAGATGCCGTTTGTGGTACAAAAAGATGTACTCCGCGCCACACAAGGAAACTGGAATGAAGAAGACGACGACGACAGAGAAGTAATCATGGATGTTGAATGGTTTTATACTGTTGATCACTGGGAGCTGTTTGACAAAAATGTGGAGAAAACAGAGAATATGTGGTGCTCTATTTCTTTCATATTTCCTGTTCTGAGCAGCACCAAGCTGCTCTTTCATCCTGCTCACATCTTCAAAAGTGTAAGCTTTCATTGGTTACTACAAAAGACAGATCTGATATTGCAGAGCGAAACTCTTTTTCGTTGGCACCATTTGTTCAATCAGATGTGTGGTGTCCCGTTGGTAGCCCATGGTTTTCGAAAATTCTTTAGAGTGATGGTTTTCAAGAGTCCCAATTATAGATTTTTGGAAAGTATTTTTCATGCAGTGTGTAACATAGCTCTAAGTTTGAGGAGCACCCAGTTTGCGTTTTAAATGCATGAGTCGTCACATTGTGAGGTATGAATGTACTATGCCCCTCCCATCACCCATTCGCTTAAAAAAACTGATCACATAGATGTAGAAGTTCATCTTGCAGCATCAGCCGCACAGAAAAATTCCTGGATGATCCAACAGAATCAGAGACAGGTAAAAGGAGTGGAGCAGGTTACCAGAGAAAAGTAGGTCACGGCAGCAGAATCTTGTGGAGAATGGAGTGGAGCAGAGGCTTCTAAGAGACACAGCAAGGGGTTCAGAAGCAGTTCAGAACAGTTTGGAAGGTGCAAATAGGCATCGTTTTAGGCATTGAGAGTAACTGGGCAAAAAATGTGATTAGATTGTGGAGAGTGATTCTAGCTTGGATTCTGGCTGTGGAACCCATTACAAAATGCTGAGGTCCTTGCATGCAGCCTGGTGATAAACTTAAAGCTTAAGCAAAGCACTTGAAAAAACTTGAACCCTTTTCTGATTGAGGAAGCAGTTTAATCATCTTCTACAAAGGTACACAACTCTGGCAATCTTCAACCATATCAGGGAGGGTTAACATTAGCTCACCCAGACTCTCAGCCTGTTCCTGAATATGGAAACTCAAGATGCAAAATCATCCACACCACTTGGGAAATTGCCCTGTGCAGAGACAGTGTGAGGCCCAAAGTATACATTGTGTGGCCTGCACATCCACTTTCATCACCCTCAGAGCAAAATCTGTGGCAGCCCACAGTTCCTGGATCGAAATGCCACTATACCCTCGTGTACCTTACCTTGCCCAAACCTCCAAACAGCCGATCTTTTCGGCTATTGTTCATCCACTGCATTTTCTCTTTCTAGTAGTTACCTGGGTACATCTAGTTGCTGCTGTAGTTATTCTTTGAAGAGCTTCATCTACCGCTCATCAGAGCATCTTACCAGGTTTAGAGGAACATTCGGATGAAATCTCCAAGTGGCTGCACTGTCTTTTGATAAAGAATGGCCTGAAAGGAGAGAATTTCCTGGTACAGTTTGAACTTCTTGGCATCAGTCTAAAATTGGAGATTTGTGAGATCTAAATCTTACTATTTTCCATTTATTGATGATCACGGTTTTGTTGTTTTGTGTTTATGTAATTACTTTGTTCATTTAGCATTGTCTCTTTCAATTGTTCCCCTAAAATCTTGTTTTCCTTTGAGATAAATGAGAGAATACCACTGACTCTGCTCAGTTACTCTGGGTAATGTGACGAAGTGCGGGGATGATCAACGTCACCACCCCGTCAAGAGTCGGCTGAAAGGGGAGGAGAGCCACTCCCCATTGTGTGCCACAGAGGAGCTGCAGTAATACCAGGAGCTGCCACACCTACCTGACCTCCACCGCCACAGCCTGCTCCACTTGAGACTTAGCTGAGTAGTTCCTTGACTTTGAATTGGTAGAGGAGCTCAAGCATCTTGATGAGAGGGCTGCCTTCCAGAAATTCTAGATTTAAATCCTCTAGAACTGCACCAGGGAGACTCTTCTCGCCATGAACTAATCACAAGGGCACCAGATCAGAGGTGTCTCCAACCCAATGGCCCCTGTGGACTGAGTATCTATTCCCATCACTTTTTTGGCTGGCAACACCTGCCACCTGCCTGCAGAGGCAACCTTGCTTCTGGAAACCACTGTGTGGTCCCCAATGCAGTGGTAGATTGGAGATCAACTATAGGGTACGGGATATGTGTACCATTCATTATCTGTCTACTTTCAATTGTCGGGCAGGGAACACACTGGTAGAGCAAGGAGGGTGCAAAGCAGTGCCTGAGACTCGCTCCTCTGCTCAATCCATCCAGATATAAAAAAAATGAAGAACAAACTTTACCCATTTTTGTAGTCTTTAAAAAGAAGAGAGTGCTCTTTAAACAGAGGGAACTGACAAAACACGTAGGCGACTGTGCTCTTTGCTGGGGTGGTCAGTGGACAGCAATCTGGGCTCATTGAGACTGTGCTGAAATACTGTTGTAGTCAGAGGTGAGTACATTCAATCATTTTCTTTGCAGTAGTTGCTGGTGTATGATCCCAGTGAGAATGCATGCAAGACACCTAGACATCATGTACAGTTGGGGTGCATGCTAAGTTCACTGCACAAAGAGACTGCTTTCATTGGCCTGTTCTTGGTGAGGATAGGCTGCTCATAAACGCAAAATTTTGCACAAAGGAGTGTATTTATTGTTATTCAAAAATACACTCTTGACCAATTCAAAAGTAATCAAAGACAAGTTTGAGATACTTATAAACCAGAAAAAAGGACAATGCACTGAACAAATAGGGAAAAGTGGAACCCGCATTAAAGGGAAGATTTGCATTTATTAAAATCAAGTGTCTCAGCCTTTTTAGGGTTGATCCTGCTTCTTCTGTCTGAAAAGATTGTCTCTGAGAGGACTGATGTTGCTACAATCCCCATCTCCTAGCCATCACATGTATAAGACGTGGGCACACTGAAGCCTTGCTCTCCTGTCATCTCAGTGGGTCTACACTTCTGCAAAAGGGGCTCCTCAAAATAGGATCTCACCTCTAAAATTGCATCAGCTGATGGATTTCTTTTTGTTGCCCAAACCTCCAAACAGCCGATGCATTTGGCTATTGTTCATCCACTGCATTTTCTCTTTCTAGTAGTTACCTGGGTACATCTAGTTGCTGCTGTAGTTATTCTTTGAAGAGCTTCATCTACCGCTCAACTGTCGTTGAAGGCCAGGTTTTTAAATCTTGGATCAAGCATTGTTGTTTCTGATGGAACATGGTTTTACTCTATCCCGTGGAATGCTCTATCCATTGATGCACAGAGGGCAGCCAATACCTCTTTCTCTTTCCCTGTGGTTACTCTGACCCGGTGCTCAGTGGTTACTTTTTGCAAACCCTTGGACAGGATTAGAGGTTTGGAAGCTGTATTGTGTCTGAAAATAAGATAAAATAATCATTAAAAGTATGTTTTAGTTCATTTAACATCATATTTTAATCTAATTCTACGTATTATTAAATATACTAGCTGAAAGTGTCACAAAAGACCAAATAGAACCATTTTTAAATGTAATTTTCAATAATTTTACTTACCAACAAAATAACAGTGAACTCTTTTTTTCTCTACCTCCTATTCCTTGCAGGAGGTTACCATACTTTCTAGTCTCTGAATACATGATAGCCTGGTGATTTCACCTCAAACCTGCTTCTTTGCTTGGCATGATGCTTTCTTGTTTAGCCGTAGAAAGCGAGCATAATTCTAGTATCCTGGCAGCATGTGATACAGGGCTCTATTTGATGAGAAAGATGTGATTTTCTGCAGAGAATGTTTGGAAAGCCTAATCCTCTTTAGACACCCTACATCCCAATGAGAAAACAATATGAACTGAAAAACACATCCAACATGAGGCCCGGGTGTAAATATTTGTTGTGCTTAATGGCCCCAGCTGCTTATATAACAAGGTTAGACGCTGTTTGGTGCTTTTGAAAGAAGATAAGGTGTTGGTGGGGGGTTCAGCAAGGAGATGATTGACTGCCAGGATTGCATAATTCTTGAACCAAGTTCATTATATCTGGCTCAAATTCTTATTTGAAGCTGACAACTTATTAAACATCTTGAAGGTTAACAGTTACATAAGGACGGTTCTGGTTCACCTGTAAAAAGCACAGATTCAGCTCGCTGCCTGATACTACTCTCTCGACTGAATTGATTCCATTAGAACTTGGGCAAATGTCACAATAATAAAAATAAACATTTAATAACGCACAGCTTTAAAATCACAACTATATGAAGAAAGTCAACTGAAAAGCACACAGACATAATTATGCATCATACATTTTGTATTCTCTCTTATAAAGTGCATTATGTTGATCAAAGTTGGCTTTGATTCTCCAGATTAAGGGATGACAGTTTGTTTGGCTCCCACCATAATGGTTTATGCTTTGCAAAACATCCAGCATTGATTTTGTGACATGGTTACAAAGGTAAATGGGTGACCCACTGTTGACAGATCAATGTTGGTGCAGAATTGAGATTTGTACATTAATTTTTGGATTCTTATTGCATTTTTTGCAATATTCATCCCTAAAACCATGCTTGACCTCAATCAACACTCCAACAATGAGATGCACTTGTCATCTCAATGTCATCCATACCTCAACAAAAGCCTGTTGTCAAGCAGGAGAAGGTCATCCATGTGTATGGTTGTCAGCAGTTATGATAATATTCTGCTAAATGCTTTGAGGTCTAATCCAACAAGTACACCCTAAAGGTCAAGCTTTGTCTAGACATCCTCAGCATTTTGTCTTCTAAACCAAATGCCAATGAAACAAAGTGATATTGAGGTATAACGTGGGATTAAATCAAAATCAAACTGGAGGTCATGAACATCAATTAACTCTATGATCATTTTAGAGATCTCTCCACCACAGTTTCCCTTCTGGGATCAGAGGATTTTCAAATAAAATCTATTTGCTCAGAAATAATAGGGTAACCCTGAATGTGTTTTCAAATGGAAATTTGGCTCTTTTCTAATGCAAGCATTCAAGGTTTATTCTTATACATCTACATGTACACAGGGGCCATACCCCTCCACCCCACACCGCCCAATAAAATCACTTAATTCTAGTTAAACATTTTTAATTATGTTCATGAATAACGTGTTGATTTTTCTAAATTATTTACATTTCCAGCAAAAATTATTTTATCAATACTCTGTATTACCAAAACCGTGCTTCAACTGCCAATTTGTGATAACTGTCTTTCAAACATCTAATGTTTGCCGATGCTTACAAAGCACTTAGAATCGGACATGAAGAGAAGCAGACAGAAAACACTTTTGTTCGCAAACATGACATTTGCAAAAAGACAACGTCATGCACAAAAGGAGGTAAATGCATTGGTAATTAAACTTCCGATTTATGGGAATAATTTCTAATACAGACACCAAGTAGCCTGACTTTTATATTAATAAATGATTAAATAAACATACAAGTAGGAAACAGTGTGACCATGAGTTATGTGATATTTTTGCTATATTGCTTAACAGCAGCGATATACTGATGAGAAAAAATTTAAATAGCAAAGTTACGCCCTTGCATGGTTTTGTCAGATACTTCTCCATCTATCTGCCTCTGTCTCCAAACTACGAGTCTGAACCCTCAGAGCATACAGAACAGATGCTCGGATTGCAGAGGTTATTCACTCATTCATCTTGTTACCCACTTCTTCCCTTTTGGGATGGTGGGGGTTTGCTGGTGCTGGTCTCCAGCTCACTTTGGGCCAGGGGCTGGACTTCTCCATTGGGGAATCAATCCCCAGTGTTCTGCATGATAGGCGGAGATACTGTCACCTATACTAACAAGGAAACATCTTGCATTGCAGAGAATATTTGTTCATAAATTGATCCCAATTGTTTAAAAAAATCTAATGTGGAGATTTATTTTCTACAGTTTCTGACAAAAGTCTTGTCTCTTGTGTACAAATTGACCTGAAGTGCAGTTGAAATCAAGAAAACGAAAAACGAAACTGTCCAAAAGTATTCTAATATTTACAGCTTGGTAAAGCAAATTAAATACATTTTTGCACAGACGTAAGTGTTGTCGCTTTCTCAAATGACCTTCACCTGTGGCTAAAAATGGATCAATTATGTATAAAAGAACTAAAGTGTGCTAGACCCTCACATCAAAAGCAACTAGACCTGCGCAAACATCCCTAAGATTCAACCTGAGATTAAAGTGTTGATTATGAAGAGGTTGGAGACCAGATTCATTGCTGATTTGGCAGACACCTTCAGTGTGTCTCAGAATCAAGTACAGAGGCTAAAGATTTAAAAGAAAAAAAACTGCATTTTTTACAAGCCAAGGTCAGGAAAATCCAGAAGATGAATTTTCTGTTAAATTATACTACAGTCATCGCAAATGATCGCTACTGGAGTCTGCATGGATCCGAGATTCACCCAGAAAACAGTGAAATTCATGATGGAAAAATCATGGTCTGGGGTTATATCCAGTATGGGAGTGGGCAAGAGGCCTGCAAGGTGGAAGCCAACATCAATAGTCTAAAATACCAATAAATCCTAGCTACCTCTTATAATCCCAACCAGAACTTCTGCTGCAGGATCGTGCCTTTGACCAAAACTGTGAGTGAGGATGAGTCCAACAAGTAGCAGTTAATACATGTTTTACATCTGTCTAAGAAATAAACAGCTATTTTACAGTAAAGTTAGCATTTATGCTACTGCTAACAAACGATAACGTAAAGACAAGGCAAATCCAAAATACTTGCACCCTCAAGTACACAGCCTCAAAATTTCACTTTGCTAGAGGTTGCGGCAGTGGGTGTGACAGTGGGAGAGGCCAGTGTGCCTCAATTGTTTTATTTGGCTTTTATTAAAATTACAGACATGTTATTACACACATATTCATTCATTCATTTTCCAACCCACTTATTCCCTTTATGGGGTCACAGACGTCTGCCAGTGCCTATCTCCAGCACACATTGGGCGAGAGGTGAGGGTACACCCTAGACAGGTCGCCTGTCTATTACAGGGCAACATTCACTCACACATTTACACCTAAGGCAATTTTTGATTTATTCAGTTAACCTAAGCAAATGTTTTTGGGATCGTTGGGTGAAACCGGAGTACCCAAAGTAAAAACCCATTGTGCCACCGTGCCGCCCTGTTATTGATATAAAAGTAATAAAAAAAATTTATTTTAGTGGACCATTAGGATTTAAAAAATCCATAAATTCTTTCGAAACTAATCATCAGCAACAAACTGTCCACTACTAAAGGAACTGTACTGATACGAAACATGGGCTGACTTGACTTAATTTTACAGCAGAGCATAATTCCAGTGTGTTTCAGCTAAAAGGCCATCAAATTTGAAGTATGTCCTCCTTGAGAGAGAGGACAAAGTGACTTCACCACTTTGAAAGCATTTCAATATCCCTTCTGGCCCCATTGTCCTTCATTACTCTCAAAAAGCCACTCGACCTGGCAGGCACCAACCGATGCATGAGTGCGCACACAAACACTGGCACAATGGATCTGTTCTAGTAATGACCAGTGTTCCTTTTCTTGTTCTTTATTATCTCTGTGCTTCTACTCTACAGCACACACTTTTTTTATCCTCTTCATTGTCAAGTTTTTTTCCTCTTAGCTCTTGTTCTAATGTCAGAAAGGTTGCAAAGTAAAATTTTGCCAACTTAGACTATAAAAGCCTCATTTCACACACTCCCAATTTTCTCTCATTGTGTTCCAAGTGCACATTCACAGACCTACTGTGTGTCCAGCACCAGCTACAGACAAACCCGGCAGGAGACCGAGACCTGCTGAGTCTTATGCAACATGTTTTCAGAGCAAAGCTGGACACCTGGGACTTGTGAACAACTTACATGTACAGCTGTGGCCAGAGTGACCAGCACTCTTGCATTTGATCAAATAATAGTGTTTCCAAGGATTTATCCACCCATCCATCAATCCACACATCCATCTGGGAGACCTATCAACCCCCATCTGTCTATTCATGCATCCATCCATCCATCCATCCATCCATTCTCTGGTCCATCCATTCATCCACCCGGTTCTGTTTGGTCTGATTCAGTCAGTTCTGGACCATCAATCCACCCATACATCCAGTTCTTCTGTCCACCCATCTGTCCATTTAGTCCATCCACTCATCCATCCGTTGTCCATCCATATGCCCGTCCATCCATCAACCCATCTGTTCATCCACCCATCCATCTGGTCCTGTTTGGTCTGATTCGGTCACTTATGGACCATCCATCCAACCCAGTCTAGTGTAGTTTGAAATAAAATTTTTTCCTGAAATTCTAATTATAAGATGAGACTTCAATTTCTTGACTTTGAATTCAGACTTTGATTTCAAGACTTGATTGAAAACAAAAGAGTACATCAGAAATGCAGTGTAGCAGGTTGAATGAGGCACAGACAAAAATCTAGGGTACAAACAGTCTCTTTATTACAATAAATACTTTTTAATGCTGATCCATTATGCTGCAGGGAAAGTGTTTGTATCCTGGTGCTCTGGTGAAAAGAAGGGTTGTGGTTCAGTTCATGAGATCCTGGGTGACCGGCCTCACTGTGGCTGTACCAGGCTCACCTGCAGGATCTCGTGAGATGGGGTACCTGTACTGTTTTACTACCAGAGGCGTTTGGCTGGCCAGCAGTAGAGGTTTGCTGGGAGGGTCAGAAAGACCCATGCCTCTCTCATGGTTGCTTTCGCACTCTTGAACAAACAAACATGAGAGGAGTAAGCCACAGAAGGAAGTGACAATCCTCGATCTCAGCCAGCTTTGCAATGGTGATTACCCAAGTTCCTGCTCCATCTCACAGAAGCTTGAAAGCTATATATGCACAAAGGAGGATTTAAAAGATAAGACCAATCAACAATTCAGAAAACTGCTATGGTGTCTGATGAGAAGGCTGCAGTTGAATACAAATCTAAAGCTCAGTTACACCTGACCAGATGTTCTCTCAGCTGGATGCAAGAATTAAGCGTTCAGATTAAATTTCAATGTCATTTCCATCAAAACAGTCAGAACTATTAAATAAAAAACCTGTATACAGTTTGCCCATCATATCGGTTCTCCTCAGGACAGCACACAGCACACTTCCTAAACTAATTGTTTAGACATTTGTGAGCGCATTCGAGCGTCTGGAGATTACAGGTGTCACATCCGAGCAGATAAACTTCAAAAGCAAGAGTATCCTGCCGTCAAGCATTACACAAAGTCACATCTGCTCCTGCTGAACTGGTGTTGACACTCCAGTGCAACTTTCACTTGTTGAAATAGGATTCACGTATGAGGAGCAGTTCGCTATTAACCTCCGACCTCAATCAACTCTAATAGCTCTGAAGGCTGATCTCCTGGTTTGCAACAGTAACAGAAGAGCTCAATTACCAATTTAAACAATCCCAGAATCCTATCGGGGGAGAGATTAAGAACAATTTCACTTCTCGTTGCCCCACAATAGGTGGAACAAAATACATACAGCTGAAATCGAGTCAAATTGCAGGGATAGAAGGGATTGTCCCTTAAACAATCTTTAAAAACATCAATTGTAGTGAATGATTGAAAGGGTGTTTTCAAGCAATCATGAGACGCGGAGGGAGAGCAAGCCAATCTTTGAAGGGCTAGGAGAGGAAACATAGGTTACCCACCAGACATCGCAGCAGCATGAATTGATTTAAGGGTGGACTGGAGGTTAATTAAAAAGGCGAGACAAGGGCAGAAAGAGGAGAGAGAAGGAAGATGTCTCCCCGTGTGTGTGTTTGTGAGATGACATTATGCTGGCAGAACTGTCAGGGCAGTCTGCAAGAAAAAGTAAAAACACAAAAGCACACTCACCCAGTTCAACCTCAGTAGAGGAAAACAAGAAATGACAGAACTAATTTGCCAACCTAATATGGCATTTTCATTTCCCAAAATAGCAAGTTTTATAGATGCAGTTATTGAAGTAACTATGAAGGGCAGGGACAGGATTCTTGGAGAATCGGTCGGTATACTTTAGGGAAGAACAGGGGGATGGTCCAAATTCAGCGGGAGGTCAAGTAGGAACCCGGAAGTAGTTTGGAACTTGCTGGAATAAGAGTTTAGAGATGAAGGATTGTAGGAATGAAGATGTATTTATTCCAGGTATCAGAATGAGGAGTCAGTGCCTGAGTGAATGGTAGACTGGACAAGGAGGATGTATGGCTTATAAAAGGAGATTAGGAGGTGATTAGCGGATGAGATGAATAGAGTAGTGGATGCAAGTGTTACAGGTGTGTTTCTGCAGTTTAGTTTAGTCTATATGTTCCTATAGTCTCAGACGGTTGCTTACAGTCTCTGACATAAGTCTTGACGTGTATCTATTTTGTAGAACTTTTAATTAATCAATTGGTGTTACAAATAGCTCATATTAAAAACTAAAACCCTCCCAAATGATACTAAATGAACTGAAAAAAAAGATGCATCACTCAATCAAGGCAGAAAATTTTGGCAAGACAAAATTGGCACCTATACAGAAATACTGCAAAATACATAAATACGAGTAGTGATGCTGTGAGATCAAAATTGGTCCATGCGGATCCATGCGGTTTGGAAAGGATTCATACAATTTATTGATGAAGTCATCAGGAATAGCAAAGAAAGCAGTCTTGCATGCCTCCCAGAGTTCATCAATATTTGTTGGTTTCATCCTCCGTGCTTCCTTTTTCAAACTACCCCAAACATGGTCAATGATGGTTTACCAAAATTTACTGTAGAGATGGAATTATACCATGCAACATCATCCTGCAGCAGAATTTGGCCGGTAGCTAAAATAAGATATAGGTAGATTTTAGACTAATGATGTTGCCTTTTATCCTGCAGATCTCTCCCACACAATCCCCATATTGGATGCAACCCAGACAATGATTTTGAACCCACCAAACTTGACTGTTTTCTATATGAATACAGATATATTCGGATATATTCGAGCTCCAGTGGTTCTCTTGCAATATTTGCGATGACTGTGGGGTAATTCAGACTTGTAAAAATGTTTTTAGCCTCTGTACTTGACAATGAGATAAATTGAAGGTGTCTGCCACATCAGTAGTGAATCTGGTTCCAACCTCTTAATAATCAACACATTAGTCTCAGGGTGAATCATGTTTGCAGTGGTCTTGTTATAGTTGATGTGAAGGTCCAGTGCACATGTTTTGAACAAAGCGGATTTGTCAGCGTAGTCCTAGACAACCAAACCAAGTGATATAGACTTTATTCTACGTGACCTGATCTCGAAATCAACGGAATCCAAAGAGTTGCTATTTGCACCGATTCCATATAATTTGATACAGAAGCAAACTGTATCTTGATTTGTGCTGCATGATTTCTGATGGTTTAGGTTTGGAGAAAACACTAGTAATTTTTTCTTCTGTCCTGGATGGATGTGTATGTGCGTACATTAGTTTTTTCATTTAGTCAATAAATTGTTGCCTTGTTGATCATAGCCTCATACTGATGCTTTTGTTAAATGCCTAAGCACCTTTGGCGATAATGAATTTATTAATTAAATATCAAATTTTATTACATAACATATTTTAGCTATGTCGAGGCATAATTAATGCAAAATAACAGAGCATGGTTATTAAATAGCAGCCAAAGACTATTACTAAATAGTTCAGTTAGGATGGCGATAGCTATTTATACCCCTTTTTACCTTAAAATACCTTTCCGGAGCCTAGTGGTGATAGAACAGATACTAAACTTTACAGTGAAAATATAATAATGTTTGTTTAGAACAAACATGCTTGAAAGTATCTAATAGATTTAATGTTCAAACAAAACTTTCAGAGCACTAAACAAATCAGTCCTTATGTTCTTTACGTAAACTGCCTGACAACCATAACACAAGCAGCATCCACACGTTTAATTAATTAATTTTTTTTGAAAGGCTGTCTGCTAAGGATTGTGTGAGTTTAGATTGTGTTGTTTGCATTGATTTTAGCTGATGGGATCAATTGAATGAACCCACCAGCAGTCTGTCTTCATCGCAGGAGACTCAGAGGGACAGCTCTGTGTGTGTTTGAGAGCTGGTACACTAGGAGCTGGTGAACCTTTCTCCTGCTTGTCAGTCGAGCTGAATGTCAACATGTGAATGTGGACATCTGGTGGTTATTGACTCTTGAGTACCAGGAGCATAACCTCAGATTTTGATACTTATTACCTGCCATCCTACTTTCTTTCATCATGTTCTGCCAGCTCTACCTGCCACTTATATTTCTGTACGCTCACTGGATTCACAGTGTACAGCAATTAAAGTTAAAGTTATGTTGCAATTTCAGTCACATAATCAAGACAATCTCATTTTAACAATCCAACTCATCTCCATTGGCCTAGTACAGATTGGTGGTCAATCAAATTTCTGACTAAACATTTAAAAACAATGCTTTTTATACAAAGTGACTAAGTGCTAAAAGGAACACGTTTAATAGTTTCTCTGAGGATCTGTTGTTAGCCATTGATTGAGCAAGGTACAGAGAAAAGTGCTATACATAGTTCCTTTGTAAAATCTTTAAGGTTGACTATGTTTCCATTGTGTATTCATTATAAACATTAGGCATTCTCCAGCAAAAAATTAAATTTAGAATAAATCTGATTTTCCCATAAGGTCATATTGTTAAAATCTTTTTTTTTTTCAAGTGAAACACACATAATTATGGAAAATCGGGTTAAACATGGCAAACCAAGCCACTGGTGAAAACATGAAACAAAACACGACCCTAGTGCTGTTTGAAGCATCAAAGCATGTCAAAACATATTTAATTCCCTATCGCCAGAATGACTTTGTAGTCCAGCGTTCTGCTCTGATGCCACACGACAGACACAAGGTGGACGCTGGGAAGATTTTCTGCCCCTCCAGATCTCTCGCCACATTTCCTGTAACCCCTGTCGCTGTCAATCTGGCTTTTGGAGCAGTGCTGGCATCTTTCATCCTGCTGAGGCTGATCATGCTGGCAGAGCGCTTATGTAACGGGTGATGCACAGCCACGAAGCTGCTGTCAGCCAAGAAATCAATTTTTCCTGGTGTTTCTGCTAAATACCCCCTCACCACAACCACACCACTGTCTTCCCCTTTCTATTCCCCTCACTTTAAGCTTTCCTCACTCACTTCTTTGTAATGAGAAGTGCAGCAAAGTTCTTGTCTTGTTGCTAAAAATAGCACTGACTTCGTATCTGATTTGCTAAACCCAGACAGTTTGATTCTCTTGAACTCTTTGAGGTATATTCTGTGAGAAAGTGCCACTGCAGGCTTTAAAGTGGCACCTATTGATCTAGTTGGTTCCTGCAGGGCAATAGCATAGATTGGGCTTCCCGATTCAAAAGCAGGTATGAGATGCACACAGCGGGTGAGCAAGTGTGTTTTGAGAACCAACACGCAAATACTGTAGGTTTAGGAGACTTTTCATGACATTTATATGACCCGGGGCTCAGTGTTACTGACCACGGTGACCTTTACTTTGTAGCTTGAAGGATAAGGTTTTCATCTTTCATTATGTGACAGCTCCCTGGTGAGATGTAACCACTTTTGTCAGAAAAGGAACATGCAGTGTCTGCCCTTTACATGTTCTCTATTTGCATGCAAGACTTGTGGGTTTCAATGCTCTCCAGACAATCAGAAATTCAAGGGTCTTAGAAAACCATCAAGAAACCTGTAGAGAAATGTGTAAAAAATTGTATGCTTTCTTGAGATGAATCTGTAAATAATGGCTGACCTTGAGTTTCATTCGATTTTTCATTTGATGGCTGCCACTTTGAGAATATGCGTCAAGCTGAGAGCTAAAATAAACAACAAATGAAAAGCAATATGAGCAAATAAAATAAAAATACAAACATGTTTAAACTCATAACTGGTTAAAAGGGTTTTTGCACAATGGTACCAACTTGAGGTGATGGAGGATGAAATAAGTAGCAGTGTTGAAATAAACATTCAGAGATGTATTCTGGGCACTCCCTGAGTCGTTTGCACTATGTCACCATCAGAAGTTATTCTTTCAAGTTATTACCAATAAAAAATGTAAGTCATCTTCTGACCACAAGGTGGTGGTGCTGCAATGAAGCTTTTTGAGTAGCCTCAGGCCATAGAGACATGACACTTTTTGTAAAGATATGTACATGCATTTAGAAATGCAGCATTTTATGACAAATCACAAAATGCCAGACCACCTTATAAATTTTAAGGGAATGAGTGGATAAGATACAAAAGCCACGGAGCTCTTCTGGAAGCCGCCATTGAGCAGTGCATATGTGCAACGCGACTTCCTGATGAGGATTGAACCGTCATGATTTTTTTTGTAATTGTGAACAAGAATTTGAAAACAACTTCTTTGAATTTGATCATGTACAGCGCAAATTATCGTTCTCACGACGTGGCGACAGCGGTAAGTCCGCTCTGCTCAGTGTAGCTGTCATTGACTGTAACATGGACAAAGCATCTTTGATGTCACCCAGTGGTTCCTGTCAAAGTAAAATGAAGCTAAAAGTGGTAAAATGAATACATTTTATGGTTTTAAGACAACCTGATATGAAGTTAGAAGCCAAAACATGCTAAATGAACTGAAAAAAAAGATGCATCACTCAATCAAGGCAGAAAATTTTGGCAAGACAAAATTGGCACCTATACAGAAATACTGCAAAATACATAGTTTTTTTTTTAATCACCTGACCTATAAGTCACACTGAACTGAAATACTACACAAAAGTTTGCAGAGACTTAACACCATTTTAACAAACATTATTCTGATCTTTTGCTTATTATTCAGAAGCTGTTTGATCTGAATAAATTCTTTTCAGAACTTTTTTCAAGACAAGCGTTCAAGGATTAAAAAAGTTGGTTGTTTAGTGTATTCAAATGAGAGCTAATCTTCATATAAGATAATTTGCATATTAAAAATAATGCCATATGATTTTTTCAGATGTGCTAGGGAACCAGAGGAAACTAGAAATTGGTTTATAGACTATACAGTTCAATAGTTATTGGCATAAACAGACGTACAACTTTGGATTAGTGGTGGCACTGAAGAGTTTGAGTCATAAGACCTAGTTGTATGAATGTGCCAACTTTCATAACATTCCTGTGAGCAGTTCATAGGGTTACCATTGACTTCAATGGTGGAAGAATGATAATAGGAATACTAAGGAGTACTATAAGTGTTGTGGCCCCTAATAACGGAGGTAAAATTGAGATTGCAAGTGGCTGTTTTTATTTTTTGACAAATAAAGACATCTTTAAAAATTTGATCCACTCTTTCTTCAAATCAGGATTCAGTGATGACACAGAAACGAATGCACTGAACTTAGGTAGCTTAGCTGCTCAAATGTGCTGGGTTGACTGAGTTTAGTCACAGAGGGGCAGGGCTAGATACTGTCAAACTGGGAAGGAGAAAAGGTCAGTGCATGAACCAGTTCCAAATAGTTTGAATTTCTATTGTAGATAGTTTGTGTTCCCTCAAAGGGCAGGACAAGAGCCAGCAAACAATTCAGCGAAACCACAGAAATAGAACCTTATTCTAGTCAAGGGGTTCTATCTCGAGAACATTTCGGGCTTAAGGTGGGGGTAATCTCAGGTCGCCTTACAGGGAAACACACACTCTACTCTCACTCACACATTTACTCCTAGGGGGAATTTAGAGCACTCAGTTAACCTGACACATGTTTTTGGTCTTGTGCAGGAAACTAAAGTACCCAGAGGAAACCTAAACAAGCAGGATGAGAACATGCAAACTCCATTTAGCAGGTCCTGGGAAGGCCACTGGATGGCCGTGAACTAGCAACCTTCTTTACATGGGAAAAAGATGTCATTATAACAAGCAAAAACTGGATTGCTGTTAAATAATTGTTTGCCTTCTGCCTTTAAAAGATCAGAAACTGTAATTGTGAAAACTGAGAAACAAGTTCCCAAATAAGTCCATTGTTTTATGAAAAATAACTGCTTATCAGCCCTATTAATGGTCCCCAAACATTACAGTGATTAATATGTTCTTTAACCAATCAGCTTCAAGCTAATTGAACCGATACACTCGTACATTAAAAACCGATGCTGCACAAAAATTGTGGAATAACATGATTTCCAGATCTTTGGTTGATGTTTCTTTCTCATATATAATAAAGATGGACTTCTGCTGTACATGATTAAGACGTAATACACATGTCATCGAGTGAGCTGGCCCCATTCATTCCCCTGTTCTATTATTCAAGTCCATGTAGCAGAGAATCTCCCTCTCAAAGGGAGAAATCAATTAACCTTTAGACCGACAGGAGAGTTACCACCCGGTTTGAAAAATGGAAGTTACTCCAAAGGTTAGTAGGGTGAAACCCCCTGAAAGACTCACAGTTATGCTCTTTCATGTTTGTAATTCATCTCTACAACTAATCATAAATCATGCCACTGTCTAACTGGTTTAATTGCAATCTGATGTTATAGAGCAATATGTTTTCATATATAACAACAACCAGTTTTTTTGCTCCAAGCATAAGGTAAGCTTGTGAAGTAAACAACATGGAGTTCATGAACACCTTGTGAAGATGCAACTTTGTTCTTACATAAAATAAACAACATCTGGTTATGGGTCACAGCAACTGTTTTGAATATCAGAGGGTAGCCAGGAGCCAAGTTGTAGACATATGTGAAAAGCAGTTTTGATCCAATAAAGTTGAAAACTCAGGAAGGGGTCTGGCTGCATAACAGAAAAACTGCTAGACTTAGACATTTTATTTAGGGTTAACTGAATAGTACTCCCGATGAGTGAATTTGAAAATAAATAACAATATTGAACATATGCTTGTCTATTTTGAACCGAAACACAAATATATTTTAATCTCTAAAACTAGAACAACCTGTAGTGCACCACCTAGTTCAGTTTAGAATCAGTTTTTTTTGTCTTGCATTGAAGTCTTGTCTGTTGCTGTCATATCTCTAATTTGGGAAAAACTGAATAAATAAAAATCCAGAGATTCACACTGTATAACATTTAAATAAATGTCAAATCTGACAGCATTAAATATGTATTTGTAACCTGTCTTGATCCTCCACTAATTACAGGGATTCATTTGAACTGTTTAAACTTTCAAATTCAATCACTTAAACATCATCTCTATGGGCAACAACCCATAGAGTCGTGGACAACAGGGACAAAATTGTAGACCTGCAAATGACTGTTATCTGGCATGGGCTACAGGACAATAAGAAAATCCTTGGTGATTAGGCGAATGGCAATGATTCAGTTCGCAAAGGGCAAATAAGGAGTGATCTACAAGAAGAATTTCAAGGTCCTGGAGTGGTCTAAACAATCTCCAAACTTAAACTCAAGACCAACTCAGCTGAAAACTCTGGGACAGCTCTGATATCTGTAATAATTTCTGTACCAACAATTACATTTCATGAATTCACCACCAGTGCCTAGCTTGTTGTTGAGCATAGAGTGGAGGGCACGATCTTACAAGGTGAGTTGTCCAAAAGTGGATCATTTCTGTGTTATACCTCCCAGTGAGGAGTTATGGAGAGCAAGGTGGGGTAAAACTAATTCGGACATAGCTTAAATAATGATGTGAGTATGTTTTTTTTTATTGGCGCACACTGGTGGCATGCCCTGATTACTCCTTCCGAAATGCATTAAACTGTAATATATTGTTATAAATTCTCCATCTAAATATTTCTATTTTCATACAAGGTGACTCATACAATGCGACTGATTGCTTCTCTAAGTATTACTATACATTGCCATTCTTAAGAACTGGCTTTAGAGCATATTATGGTCAAGGTTATTGGCGAGAGAGATACGGACACATTGACACTGTTCAAGGCTGCACAGGGTTTATTTATTTATTTTTTTTCAAAAATGCTGCACCGTAAATAAATAAGGGTCACTCAGCACTCTGTCAGGGATGGTGGTGAGCCGGATAGGCGAGCATGGCTCCGGGAAGTGCACTGTGGGTTTCCCTAGGGATCAGTCCAGTAGCGTGTGGGTTTCCGAACCAGAGGACTCCTTTTTGGTAAATGAGTTTCTCCAATGGACGGGAATCTCATTGACTCAACAGGCCCGGCGGCAACACTCTAGACCCTGGTCAGTGGGTACCTCCTGGGCTCCTTGGGCTCCCGGTGGCTCTCGTGGCATCCATCCACTGCCCTCGGCGTCTCCCACGCTGAATGGTCTCACTCTCCTCTCCTCAGCTGCGTCTTAATGCGCACAGCTTGATGACGCAGAGCTGGCAAGGGCGCGCAGGCCGATGAGTAGCACCTGGCAACGCTGATTACCCCCGCTACATCGTCACAGTATCTTTACTGTGTTTTTGTATTTTACACATAAAACAACCCTTAAGAGCCCAGAACTCTGAAGCAGGTTCTTTATGTAGTGACATCTCAGGCTGACATATATCATTCTAAATATATGTCACACCTGTTTCCCCTCTGATCGTTTTACCTCTCAGCTGCCACTCGTTTGTTCCTTATTAGCAGTACTATTTATTTCCTCCTTTCCATGTTTCCTTACTGGCGTATTAGTTCTCTCTAATGCTTGTACTAGAGACACTCAGTTTAGTTTGCTCTCCTCTTATGTTGTAGTTATTTTTGGACAATTCTTCCAGACACCCAGAAGACGGTGCTTCTTTTGTACTTTGGTTAATAATTTTTTTTACTCACTGCAATTGGGTCCTTCTCAGTCACTTTCCTGACAATATAAGACTCCAGTCCAATCTTTGAACTAATGAAGATAAATCAGTGGACATATTAACAAGCATAATGGACTAACCGAGTCTGAGAACAATACACTTCTTAACACTTTTCTAAAACTAGATAGCTAGTTGGATGTTGGCTTGCAAAAGTGCTGTTGTTTGCCCCTTGTGACTAGAAATCATATGAATGTTAGCCTGCTTTCCTGTGGCTCAGTCAGTAGAGCGTTGCACTAGCAGCACAAATGTAATGGATTCTAACTCCAGGAAAAGCAAGAATTATTGGAATGTGTTAATTGCTTGAAATGTAAGTCGCTTTGGATAAAAGCGTCTACTAAATGCACATGTACATTTATCAATGATTTTCATTATCTGATCCATGTATTTTTTTAAATCAGGTGCTAGTTGCTATGGAGAGATCAATGATGTCATTAAAAGTTACCCTTCTCACTGTGAGTTAAATGTATCAAGTCTTATGTTCCTAGCATTTTGTGAAACGGATATAGATCTGCAGACCTGCTTGCTGGGGTAAAAAGTTTAGTTGCTATGGATGACAGTCACATAGTATTGTGTTCCTCATATCATCGTGATTAAAATAAACCAACCTCCATGTCTCTATGATTTGATAAAACTAGTTGGTATGGTAAACAGTGTGGTTGCTATGGGGGAATCAATTTCATACTTTTCTTGAAGATTTTGAACTTTTTGTGGCTGGGGTAAACAGTTTGGTTGCTAGGGAGATGTCATAAAAATGTAAGTAGTTTCTATGAATAACATAAATAACCTCCCATTTCTTTATGATGTTTCAACGGCCAGTGTGTGGTCGATTTGAAGTTTCTATGAATTCACAGTTTGTGTTTTCCAATGTTTGCACCCATCTTGTCAATAGAAAATTTCCCAGCAACTTTCCAGAACCCTTTTAGTGGTGCCAGTCTGAAAAGATATAGCAACCTGAGTCAGACCAGCGTGAATGGTCCATGAGGAGATTCGCGATCCAACATAATCAGTTATTCCTGATTAAATGAATGTAAGTTTCAGGTTTTGGTCAAGGTTTTTTTCTGTATATGAGTGAGCATATGTGTGAGTAGATTGGTGTTTGCTTGTCTTAGCTTTGTTAATAAATTCTTGTTGGATTTCACATCACTCCGGCTTGTAATTCATTGCCTTGTTCTGTCAATCTTTGTTACCTAGCTTGATGCTAAATGCTTTCAGAAATGAGCCTTCATTTCCCTTGAGTTAGAATTTTATCTCGTCTACAACACAAGTATTAATAAGAATCAATACTAAATTTTACCTTAAGCTAAACTCCGACATCAGGTTGAATTTATTTTGGTAAAACTTTCAACTAAATGATATAAAAGCTGCTCAAAGGATTTTGTGCCCCTAAAACTAGGAACTAGAAATTGTTTAAACAACTTTAACTATGCTGAATTACAAATAAAATAGCTGTTATCAGTTTGATTGTGTGTGTGTGTTCTATCATAGAGATAATGGTCACACGGCGATTGAATTAGTTAGAGGCAATATAAAAAGTATTTGATGTAAAAAAAAGTAATTTTTGGTTACATAATAAATTTAAGAAAGATGGCTCAGTTAATACACAAAAAGTGTATAACCCATAAAGAACATGACTTTGAACATCTATTATGTTAATGAGAAGTGGAAATGCCTGTGGCATCTCAGCTAGAGTTAAACTACGGCAAAGTTTACAATAAGCCCTAACTCACTACAGAAACACCTGCAAAATATGAGTTGTTTCAACATTATCTGCATAACACCAATCTCATTGTTAACAATTAGACGTAGTGTCATCCCAGGCACAATACCATAGGCACATTGCATAAATATTCACAACCAAGTGGTTAAAGCAGGTCATCATTCATAAACAGCCTTATTATAATGCAACAGCCCAGAGCTTATAACCATTCTCTGACTCATGCTCTTTGCCATTTTAAGCATGTTCCACAACCCAAATATGATTACTGAATAACCCACTGGAGCAATTCATAAACAAGAGATCCTTGCAGGGGAGGAGAGTTCATGAATAAAAATATATTCATCATAATGATTCAGAGGCTTCTGAAACCCTCGCTTTTTCGTAAAGAAAAGCAGAACTGTCTCAGTATTGCCATCCAATGTTTTTAAGCCGAGGGTGATTAATTTGTTTGGTAACAAGGTTTGCAATGGGTTTTAACACGTTATGCTGAGAGTCAAGCTCTTTGACTATCATGTAATCCACTAAAGCATCCAATTAAACCAGTGAGAGGCTCAGTGTTACTGAAGGATAGAGAGCAAGCACACCATGATAAAGATTTTTTCATCAACTATCAGGGGCCATTATTGATGTCATGCTGGCTGGCTTTTCATGTTTGCAATCACCAAATGACCCACACTTTTACCATTGGTCAAAATGCACGCCTAGATGCAGAACATGACTGGTGTTTTAAGGACACCAACGTTTCAGCTTTTAATCAGATCTCACAGTAGGCCTCTTTTCACCAGATATACTTCATATCAGTCTCACACAGAGACATGCCATTCTGTTTTATAAGT
The DNA here is from genome assembly GCA_007224835.1 of Danionella cerebrum. NCBI lineage: Eukaryota > Metazoa > Chordata > Actinopteri > Cypriniformes > Danionidae > Danionella > Danionella cerebrum. Next base: position 77,220 of record SRMA01027351.1, read on the forward strand.
TAATGATTCTGTGCTGCCTACATGTATCATAATCCATACACAGAATGTAAACAGTATATTTTCAGAGATTTACATGCGATGAACATACTTATTGTCTGTTACATTTAATTGTGGGTAAAGCTTTGAAATTTATGTTTTTTGCTCGCGATTTCTGATTTTCTGTTCAAAAATAAATTTCATGTGACTTTGTCCCAATTATTGATTATTATTCATGAGTCTGGCCTCAATTATCCTATGAGAAGACGCTGTGTATTAGCTATTGGTGACTTCTAATTGTTGACAAGTCCTGTCAAATTGCAACTTACAAGACCGCGCAGTAGTTTGGAGTTCAGAATGGGTTGCAAATGTTTGTTTCCGGTGTGCAAAGGTGCTGTTCCTGTGATAAAGTCAGAGCTAAATTCTGGCTTCGAGCGGTTGAAAAGCCAGAAAACTGGAGAATGGTGGACCTGGGCATTACAAATCAACCCAGTTTGCGATGGGTTTCGAATTGCATAATCTGTGCAGGTATGTGTTGTTTTTATTGTGTTTTATCATGAAACACTTGTCTTTCTATATTTGTTATTGAAACTCCAAAGCCAATCCAAGCTATTCCGACATCCCAACCTACTTTGCATAGCTGTACACACCCATTTTTTTTTTTGCATTTTTGGAAAATGATCTCAGGCAGATGAGTCCTGAAACAGGTTGGGCTCATTGCTCTTTAAATCTGGACACAAAACTGTTTCCACCGCATAATGAAGTATCCTCCATTGGAGGTCTTAGGACTTGGGAGCCTTATACAAACACTTCCATGATGGAGCTGTTTCGGCAGACAGTGTTCTCTCCATTTAGTGTCGGGGTGTCTATTCAGTTGAGAGTAGAACAAGAATTTCACAAACAAACAATACAATATTTTGAAACCAACATTTTTAAACAATACATTATCAAAACATTTTAATACAGTATTTTCCAGATGTTCTTCTAAGTTTATGTGAACTCTGAGATCTGGAAATGTCACAGACCTTTCACCATTCTCATTCATTCATTAATTTTCCAACCCATTTATTCTCTTTCGGGGTCCCAGGGGGTCTGCCGGTGCCTGTCTCCAGCACACTTTGGGCGAGAGGCGGGGGTACACCATGGACAGGTCGCCAGTTCATTGCAGGGCAACATTCACTCACACATTCACACCTAAGGGGGAATTTAGATAATTCAATTAACCTAACCGCAAGTTTTTCGGATTGTGGGGGAAACCGGTGTACCCGGAGGAAACCCATGCAAGCACGGGGAGAACATGCAAACTTCTTCCAGGAAGGTCACCGGTGAGCCTCAAATCCTCTAACTGGAAGGCCACAGTGCTACCCACTGCACCACCGTGCCACCCTCACCATTCTCAATAAAAAAAAATTAAGGAAAGAAGGAAGTAGAGAAGGAAAAAAGAAAGCTTTATTGTCAAGTAGTTTGGCACTTACAAACTGGCTCTGACGGACGCAACCAGTTTCACATTTCTAATTGACAGTAATTAAATGAGGAAAATGAAAAACAAAAATACAATTTTACACAAGTAATAAATAAATGGAGTGGTATTGCTCAGAGGAGAATTGCAGAGAGATATTGCACACGACTGTGTAGATCCTTCAAGTATTCTTGAGTGCCATCTGGTTGGTGCAACAGACACAGGTCAAAGGTTGAGAAAGTATATGGCTCAGCTTCATGGGATCCAAATTGAGCCGTTTTTCTCACACTGGGTGTGTACAGTTCTTGGAGTGTGGACAATGGTGCACCAATAATCCTTTCAGTCGTATGAACACTCTTCTGTAGTCTTCTAATGTCTGATTTCAGAGCTCACCCAAACCAGACAGTTATGGAAGTGCACAGGACTGACTCGATAATAGCTGAACAAAACTGATTGAGCATTTCATGTAGCCGGCTGAACTTTCTCAGCTGGCAAATTACATCCCACTTCAGGCACTGAGAGATGGCAGTGCCCAAGAAACCTGAATGACAGTGGTATTCATAATGAAGAGCGGGGGGTTGGGGGTGCAGGGTTTCTGAAATCAAGGGGGTGTTGAGCTCCAAGTTTTTATGACTGTACCAGAAAACCAGCTGCTGAACCTCACTTCCGTATTCTTCAAGAGTTTAAAAGAAGGGACTTTAGAGGTGCAGGTGTTAGTGTATAGGAAGAAGAGCAGGAGTTTCTGTACCCTTCATTTTTGTTGCGATGTTTTGTGCTGCAATGCTATTAAACCACGGGGGCCAACGGAACATCATAAATTGGCCCATAACCAATGGTTCCAATGAAAAAGGGTTTCAAAAGTGACATCATATTTGGTTTTTGCAGGACAGCGACCAGTGAAAGCTGGCTCTTTTGATTACATGAAGAGGAGGTAAAAGTGCCGCTCATGGTGCTCATCTCACATTTTCATAGCGACTTTTTAAAGGCAACAGGAAAGAAATGGCTCACCACAAATCTTTTCTTTTTTCCACGTTTTTGACAACCAGCTCCTTGTGATCAGTCACCAACATTATAAACCGCTCGACATCCTGTAATTTTTCTATGTGTACTTTGAATTCTCCTCCGTTGCTGTCTTCTTCTTGCTCTTCTTCATTCCTGGTTGCCCACTTGGTGCGGTGAGCACCTGTTGGAGTGCAACCACCATCTACAGGCAAGGAGCGTCATTGCATCCATATTTCCTTAACGCAGATGAACAGCCATCAGGAGATTCGTGTGAATCCCACTTTGTGTTGATGTGAACAGGCCTTTACTGCCACATTGCTTTGATGACTTTATCAAGTTAGCCCTGAAGCTTGAGAAATGCCACCCTTGCCACTCACACACGGCGCCCAAGGCTCCATCCCCGCACTGTAAAACTGCCTGGGATACCACCACCTCACCCATGGTCCACCATCTGACCATCACCATCGACCATTTCAAGTCTATCATGACTTAGCAGAGGTATTTTCAAAGGATTGCGTTGCATCACTGCCCCCTCACTGACACTACGATGGTTGCATCGATCTTCTACCTGGTCACTCTCTCCCCAGGGGGCGCTGTAGAACCGTCGGTTCGTGAAGGCCCAAGAAATATGCCTTTCATACCAACTCTGTGCCATTTCTTGACCATGTAGTAAACGCAGGGGGATTTTCCATCAATCCTGAGAAGGTGGAAGCTGTCTAACAGTGGACGGTGCCAGTGTCCCGCACTGCCCTCAGGTGCTTTCTTGGATTCACCATTATCTACTGAAGGTTCATTAGGGTTTTTGGATGCATTGCCCTGGTCCGAGTCTGTCTAGTCCTGCAAAGTCACTTCTCCACTAGCTCTCGGTGCTCCTTTAAGACCGATTCCATAACTGAGTTTGTTGAGTGAACTGAGCCTTGTGGCTACCCCTGCTCTCAGTTAATAATGTTTGTTAACTTGTTATTGGGTCCTTGTACTTCCCTCGCTCCTAACACAAACATACAAAAATATAGCATGTATTTTAAAACTTACTATGGCTTTGTAACTTTGTTTTGGAACAATCCTTGATCATTTTAAATTGTCTCCTGTGTTCCTTGAGAAAATCGTGTTCTTCACATCTCTTTTTGTGTCTATTTATGGACAAGAATATTTTTCTCTCAAGACCAGCACTGAAGAGCACATCAGAAAAAGCATGTCCTGTCCTAGACTTTTCTTGAGGGGCATTGCCTGTAAATGAAAATTCAGCGCCATTTATCTCCCATCCCCAAAAACCTTTCATGATAGTGAAAACACAGACTGTGGATCTGTATCAGAGATTTATTCATGTTATATTCAATCTAAGCGAGGAAGGAGTATTTTACTCACACTGTGATTCAATTTTGACATCATTTTATGCTATTGATTTTTTTGTTGTTGTGCTAGTCTGTCTGCTTTACAGGAATTGTTTTCAGTGACCATGTGGCATCCAGATCCACACAATATTCCGGAAATTGGAACATGGTTTAGAGATGGTAAATATATATGGTTTCTATATGCTCTTTTGACACGTTTTATGCTGTATTCATAAGCTGCAGATCTAAGCAGAAACAAATCATTTGTTTTGCAAACAGAGCAAAGTATCTGTCTTATTTTTCTCATGAGAGCCACATAGCTAACTGTAGAGTTACCTCATCTTATAATATAGAACCTTTAAGGCAATTTACAAGCCTCGTTTTTTTGTCCAATTTATGATTATTTCTCTACCACTACACTGCCTGGTCTAAAAAAGTTGCCTGAACTAAGAAAGTAGGTAGTAGGTAAGTTGCCTGAACTTGTTTGATTGAACCAATAAAATAGCTAGAACCCCCCTAGTGTATAATTACTGGATGGGTGATTATCTTTTAGCTGCCATCAATGTATTCACCTGCGCTCCTAAGAAGACTCCCACACCTCATCAGTGGCTAACATGACAATTTTCGTTATTTTTGAAGATCATGACGGCAGCGTCAACAAAAGAGCTTTATAAACTGAAATTGACAAATGATTCTGCTGCCAACAGACGTTTGCTAAAAAAGTTAGCAGCCTATTTTGGTCTGGAGATATGTGCAAAACTTTAAGCTGGATATGAATTTCTCAAAAAAAGTCAAAGATTTTTTGAACATTTGTTACTACTTCAAATATGCTCTAAACCATTACCTTTAAAACTGTTTTTGTGACAATTTTTTTTTGTTCAATCCCCTCTTTCTTTGTTTTACAAATATATTTTCACTACATTGCACAATAATTCCACAGCAAGCCTGAAATTGTACAAAAAATACAAAATAAAATTACATTTTACCTTCATTAATGCAACATTCTTACTAATCTAACTGCTTTTATGTTATATGACAAAATTAAAAGTATTAAGATCAAATAAAAGTTCACTATTCCCCCCAAAAGAAGACATTTGCAAATTAATTACCTTGCAAACAATGTGTCATAAACCCTATAATGTTTACACATTATATTTGGAATAGAAATTAAACATTAGGTGGGTTGCATCATTCATACTTAATTCAAAACAGCTGGTGTGATTGGCACACAAGGGTTAAATTCTGTTTCCATTTCCCTCTCTAAATCATAATATGTTTAAGGGATGTTTTGAGGAGGAATGTGTTCCTAGATAAATGCGAGAGAGCACACAAAGTAAACAAGGGGACCAGTATCTCAGAATAACAGCTTCAACACCTTTGGTCTGAAAACTATAGAAAAGTCTCTCAGTGTCAGGTGTGACATGGCAGCCGAGCAAAGTGTCTGATAAAATCGACAGGGAACCCAAGCAGGGGGCACGAGCACATTGAGGGCTGCGATGGAACCCGTCCAGTAGAGCACAAGTCATTACATGGAAACCGAGAGAAAGGGTTGCCTTTTTGTCTATGACATTAACCTGGAATAAATCATGTTATGGAAGTGGTTTTAGGCACTTTTAGGTTTTACATACTGAGGTGTTACTCTGAGAGTTTGTGGTTTTGATTGGTTGATACAGTGCAGAAGTATTATAAAATACATAAATAGCATTTACCCAATCTGACAAGAAATTCTGTTCTTTCTTTCTTTAATCAACTTCATAATTTATATTAATGTTTAGCCAAATTCTATTATTTAGGAATATACTTGATAAATAGTGTTAAGTGTGAGTTTGCAGCCATTTTTGAAAGACTTATCGGTTTTCATTCACACCATTTCTTCCCAGTGAGAGCTTTCAGTCCAGTCTGAAGATCTTAGATAAGGCCATCTTATATAACCTGGTGTGTCGGATTACATAAGGTGTAAAGATAACTTTTAACAGTTTCAAAACCATTAGCAATGACATGGACCTCTCTGTAACAACTCTGTTCTCACATGCCTCTATTAAAGAAAACAAACTGGGGAGCTTTAAATCCAAAAATAGATGCAGTTACTACTTGTGGGTTTGTGTTGGTGGAGGATAAGCAAAACTGTCTTTCAGTATTTCACCCCCGTGAGCCAGTGATGGCTGAAGGTCTTATATTTCATGGATTTATTAGTCATAACATGCCCTGTAATAGTCAATACAGCATTTTCATATGTGTTCGGGCTTTTGCTAAACGTGTTTCAGAAGAGATGTATAGAAGAGATTTTGATTAATTGAGTCAATTCACCTCATTCAATTAAATTCATTTGAATCTCGTTAAGTTTAAATTTCATTTGAAGTTAACTTATCAGCTGTGTCTCAATCCAAAGTCTGCATCCTCCCAAGAGCATTTTCATCACGAAGGTGCTAAAACTCGAAGGGTCCTTCATAAGCATCCTTCCCAAAATCCGAAAATGCTTTGCGTTTTTTTTTTCTATAGAATCTATGTATAGAATTTCTATAGAATCAACTCAAAATAGCAAACAGATATGCTGGTAAAAAAGCATGTTGGTTTTGATTTTTAGTACAAATTTAACCGTGTCTGGATAATGGGCAGCACGGTGGCACAGCGGGTAGCACTGTAGCCTTCCAGTTAGAAGGTTGTTGTTGACCTTCCTGGAGTTTGCATGTTCTCCCACTTGCAGGTATGCCGATGTCCCCCACAATCCCAAAAACATGCGGTTAGGTTAATTGAATAATTTAAATTCCCCTTAGGTGTGAATGTGTGAGGGAATGTGTTGCCCGACTTGTCCAGGGTGTACCCCGGCCTCTCTCCCAATGTGCTCTGGACCCCAGTGACCCCAAAAGTGGATAATAAGCTGTTTAGAAGATGAAGGAATGAATGGGTCTGGATATGAACTGGAGGCCGCCTATTGAGTACCCCGGGGCGAGACCGTCCTGTTTACCAATGGTTGATGCAGCTTTCAGAGAATCCTCCCTCTGGAGATTGGGTAGGCTGCTTCAACCGCCATTACACTCACTGTGTGTACATGAGTGACAGAGCATGATGACAGTGAAAAACTCCACCCCCTGAACACAAAAAAACATGGTTTCCCTGTCCACATGTTCCCAGAATGTGGAATGTTTCAAATATAATTCACCTTGGCCGGCATTTTCAAAAATGTGCTGTTACCTGAACCCAGTGCTGCGGTGACGTCTGAATGGGAAGCGTCTCAAAGTAACCGGGTACATGTGAATAGGGCCACAGCCAGTCCCGAATCAGCACTCACTCCCCTCTCCTGATAACACTCGACTTCACAAAGCATCGATCTCCCAATAATTCACCTACCCTTAAAAGATTCCTCTCTGCATCTATCTGATTGTTAGATCTACAGTTTACTCTAGCTGACTCACCAGTGTTACTCCTGCTTTCCATTGTTCCTGCTGGAAACCTCAGCACCACTTCCACTCTCCTCAAGACTCTTCTGTACACTTACCTGTTGTAAATAAACACCCTGAGTTTCACTGAAGCAGCCTCCTTCTCTCCTTAAGAACAAAAGCATACTTTACTCTAACAATTTGACATCAGGTGACAGTTCCTCACACGTTGATATTATTTAGGGTGTCCATAAAAAGTCTGTTACACCATAAAGTTATAATTCAAATGACCTATAGCCACTACTGATCAAGCAACGTCATATCATTTGTAAGTGTTCCCCTCTGCCCTCATCCTTATACCCAACAGTAGCACGTTGTTGCATAGTAAACTTACTAAACTGCACAGAAAACAGAGTTAACCATTGTTGATGACTAGATGAAGAATCATGCTGTTTGGCAGTGACTTTGGGCTGGATTGGACAATCTGAGAACAGCTTTTTTGATGCTGTTTGGTCTGTGGCACTTCTAACCAGTGTGTGCGCGTGCGTGTGTGTGTGTGTGTGTGTGTGTGTGTGTACTTGCATTTATCACTGCGTGGGGCCCAGGCCCAAGGAGCCCACCAACAGTGAGGGGCCCAATTCCCATGTGGGGCCCAAAATGCCGGGCCCCACACGGATTACCATTCAAACAGTGCTCAGTAGCCTCCCCTGATGTTGCTCCTCCTTTTTTTTCACTTAGCCCACTAGGTGACAAAGTTTGGTTTTGTGGGCGTGAAGTGTGTGTGCTCAATACTGCTCTTGGAGGTTCAGAACTGTAACTGCAGCGATACACACGACTGGAAGAGTGTAAAATTTTGCCCAATGAGAACGCCTCATGGAGGGCGGGCCCAAGAAAAAGTGATTTGACTGGCTGATTAATCTACAACGTCATTTCCTCCCTTAATTGGAAGAAGGATCTGCATTCGGTCTCCTAACATTTCAGGTAGGTTTGTTTTAATTTAATTTAATTGTATTACTTTAATTTTGTCATGTCAATTTGATAGAGGGTTAGGGTTATGTTTTCAAGTGTAGTGCAAGAAAAGCTAATTAAATAGAGATTCAGAGCCGTGTTTGTTTAATCCGTGCTGTTAGCCGCAAATGAAGCTAACAGCTAAACAGACTTAAACTTCACTGTCATTATAATCAGGCTTTTTAAAAAATCCACAATCCTGAAACGAATGTTCCTGGAAGAATTATAAATGCTTCTTCAGGACAGTATTGTGGACGTTTATTAAGTTGGGGGCAGATGAAGTCAGAATTGTGTCGGCGGTGGGACGACGGTTCGTAAGACTCCGTGTCGGCGGTGGGGACGACGGTTCGGAAGACTCCGTGTCGGCGGTGGGGACGACGGTTCGGAAGACTCCGTGTCGGCGGTGGGGACGACGGATCGGAAAACTCCGTGTCTTCGGTGGGGACGACGGTTCGGAAGACTCCGTGTCGGCGGGAGCGCCGGCATCTGTTGGGTTTACGGGAACAACTGGGAGGAAATCTGGATTGAAACGCAGAACAAACCGAATGTGAGTAAAGTGGCTAGTGTCCGTTTATCGTTTAAATTCTGCGGCGTGTGCGGTGGTTTTCACGGGTTATATTTATGTTTGACTCCGTGTATAACGGTGGTGCGACTCCCACTTTCGTGGGCCGCTAACATTTCGGTCGAAACCGAGTACCGTAGATTCGGTTACGGAGCGGAACGTCTACTGATTAAAAAACGGGGCCGAGATCTGGGTTTAAACGTCAGGCAGAAACACGGACCGCGAGAAAACAAGAAAGCTGACAACAGGAACCACGGAATATCAGATAAAGTTGTTGAATAGTTTCTGATAAAAAAAACCACATGGACCTTAACATACATGGTTGTATGGTTTTTGCATAACGAAGCTTCTCCCATTTGTTAAAAACCTGAAGATGGAAATAATCCCAAACCATATCTAAATCAAACTTTATTCTGGGATTAAATTGACCTCAGAGCAAACGGGACTGAATCTAGATCTGACCGTTCAGTGGCCAGTTTGATAGATTGTTAGGAGACACTTGTTTTAATCAAGCTTGGGACAGAAGGGTGTAAATGTTGTTCTAGTAGGTAGATATGGTCTGAATGTTTGCAAGATGGAATAATCATTTTCATGAACAAAATTTAAATCCGTTAAAATAGTAATTTCATGTTCTACAAGCTGCAGCCTCTTGTGTTATCATTAACTGTGTGTTTTCAGTTTCTAGAGCATCTCCCATCTCTTCTACTCAACTTTAATGGTAAGAGTCCATGTCATGCTGTTGTGAGTTGATATACATACTGAATCTATATTAATGTCACTATTGTAGTTTGTCTTTTTTTATTGGAAAACACTCCACATAGATAGCCAACCAATGACATATAAAATAACTCTTAATTGGTTTCCTAGTTATCTAGGTTCCTTGTGTAATGGTTTAAATGTATTTATACAGAGGCAAAATGATCAAAAGGAGAGCAAGGATTCAGCCTGCTGATGAAGCAAAGTTATACATTGCATCTGCAAGTGACAAGCCAGGGTTGATGCAAAGATTCATCAATGCTGATAAAGGTACGATGAAAAAGGTTCCTCTGAATGTCTGCTTAGTACACAGCACTACCGATGTATGCTGGCTGGCCAGAAAAAAAGTCACGCACTCCAATTTTTGTTGGACCTCGTCTGTCTTTGATGTTAAATCAAGGTGGTGCCTTTTTGTTTGGACAGGCAGCACACATTCACATTCTATGCCGATAGGCTTGTGAAAGGCGTTAGTTGTACTGAAGAAATAGTATCACTACTCTTAAACTCCCTTGTTAGATGGACAGAAAGAAAGCTTTTGTTATAATTTGTCATGCCATATTCATTTGGAATGTCATCCATACATTGAATGAAAAGTTTAAGATCTCAGTCTTTCTTTTAATCAAATCTATCTCTAAAATGAAGGAAGAGGAGTGTTTGCTGCCCAGCCTATCGATCCAGGGGCTTTTGTATTGGAATACAGAGGCGAACTTATATCAGCAGAAGAATGCCAGTCAAGGCTCTACACGGAGAGGGAGAGCACATTTCTGTTTGAATTTCAGTGGCAAAATCATCAGTGGTGGTGAGCATATAATGATTATTATTTGGAGGAAAGTAAGTAAATACTTGTAACAAGGTTTTGAGTACTTTGATAGTGAATAAACAATGGGAGAATCCTTGAAGTCTACCAGTCAGATGGACTGTAACATCAGATGTTTGAAGCTAACTGATAAGTATCGTCAATTTAGACCTTGCTAAAAGATCTTAACATCTTACTCTGTCTGGATTTCTTAATTAAAGTCAAAGTTCAATGTATTTAGAATATCCATTACATTTTTTGCACTGTATGAAGTCTGATTTGAGTAGTAACGGAGAACTAATGGGTTAATTTTGTTTCTTCACGTTATATGTTTTTCAGTCTTGATGCATCCAAGGAAGATGGATCCCTTGGAAGACTAGTCAATGACAATGATAAATCTCCAAATTGCACCATGAAGAAAATAATTGTGAAAGACAAGCCACATTTGTGTCTATTTGCTGTGAAGAGGATAGAACCAGGCACAGAAATTGATTATAATTATGGTGATGTAAAGTGGCCTTGGCGCAAAAAGGTGAGTTGGTCAGATGAAGCATACTCATTGGTGCATTAAAAGAATACTGTTTTAGAAGAGCAGTTTTTATTTTTTTTATTTTCTGGGTTATGTGGTCCTTGATGAGTACTCTAAGTCAGTCTTGTTTTTTTTTTTTAATTTTTAAGTATTTTCTTTAACTTGACAACAGCTAAAATTGTAGTTTTGAACGTGATCCACTGGATCCACTAATATGTTGGTGTAAAACTGGGTCCTCCCAGAATAATGCCATGAGTGCCCTGTGATTCAAGTCTAAATGTAGATTTCATGTCAGCTAACCTGCAAATACACCATGTAAACCAGCTTTAATGGGGTTGTTTCACTTTAATTTTAGGTGGGAACTGAAGAGTTTCCAGCTGCAAGAGTGGAGTCTTCTACAGCTCTGATAGAGGAGATTTCAAGGGACCAGGATGGCAGCATACAGGTGACGTAACTGTTTGTAGTCCCAATATCAACATTAAAACTGTTATTCCACAACAGTTTTTAAAGCTGCAATAGTTTGCACTGAAGCATCCAACCTGTTTCTAAGACAACCACGTAACACTGACGGGTGTGTTTCCAGCGTTCCCCTTCTGGGGTCCGCATCCAGACAGAAACCCTGAAACGTCTTTCAGCCAGTTCAGCTCGCACACACTCATGTTTCCAGTTGGGTCCCTCATGGGGCCCTTTTATAGACCAGTTGACCTCACACACTCCTGGGTTTTCTAGTTTGTCCCTTTGTGGGGCCCTTCCGTATGTGTCTCAATTAATGTGACTTTTACATAATAGTGGTAACATTTACAGGTATTAAAATACAATAGAGTGCAGACTAAAATCAACACCTGTTCATGAGGACCACAGCTAAAATCCTACTTTGAACGTGGTCCACTGGATCCACTAATATGTTGGTGTAAAACTGGGTCCTCCCAGAATAATGCCATGAGTGCCCTGTGATTCAAGTTTAAATGTAGATTTCATGTCAGCTAACCTGCAAATACACCACGTAAACCAGCTTTAATGGGGTTATTTCACTTTAATTTTAGGTGGGAACTGAAGAGTTTCCAGCTGCAAGAGTGGAGTCTTCTACAGCTCTGATAGAGGAGATTTCAAGGGACCAGGATGGCAGCATACAGGTGACGTAACTGTTTGTAGTCCCAATATCAACATTAAAACTGTTATTCCACAACAGTTTTTAAAGCTGCAATAGTTTGCACTGAAGTATCCAACCTGTTTCTAAGACAACCACGTAACACTGACGGGTGTGTTTCCAGCGTTCCCCTTCTGGGGTCCGCATCCAGACAGAAACCCTGAAACGTCTTTCAGCCAGTTCAGCTCGCACACACTCATGTTTCCAGTTGAATCCCTCATGGGGCCCTTTTATAGACCAGTTGACCTCACACACTCCTGGGTTTTCTAGTTTGTCCCTTTGTGGGGCCCTTCCGTATGTGTCTCAATTAATGTGACTTTTACATAATAGTGGTAACATTTACAGGTATTAAAATACAATAGAGTGCAGACTAAAATCAACACCTGTTCATGAGGACCACAGCTAAAATCCTCCTTTGAACGTGGTCCACTGGATCCACTAATATGTTGGTGTAAAACTGGGTCCTCCCAGAATAATGCCATGAGTGTCCTGTGATTCAAGTTTAAATGTAGATTTCATGTCAGCTAACCTGCAAATACACCACGTAAACCAGCTTTAATGGGGTTATTTCACTTTAATTTTAGGTGGGAACTGAAGAGTTTCCAGCTGCAAGAGTGGAGTCTTCTACTGCTCTGATAGAGGAGATTTCAAGGGACCAGGATGGCAGCATACAGGTGACGTAACTGTTTGTAGTCCCAATATCAACATTAAAACTGTTATTCCACAACAGTTTTTAAAGCTGCAATAGTTTGCACTGAAGCATCCAACCTGTTTCTAAGACAACCACGTAACACTGACGGGTGTGTTTCCAGCGTTCCCCTTCTGGGGTCCGCATCCAGACAGAAACCCTGAAACGTCTTTCAGCCAGTTCAGCTCGCACACACTCATGTTTCCAGTTGGGTCCCTCATGGGGCCCTTTTATAGACCAGTTGACCTCACACACTCCTGGGTTTTCTAGTTTGTCCCTTTGTGGGGCCCTTCCGTATGTGTCTCAATTAATGTGACTTTTACATAATAGTGGTAACATTTACAGGTATTAAAATACAATAGAGTGCAGACTAAAATCAACACCTGCTCATGAGGACCACAGCTAAAATCCTACTTTGAACGTGGTCCACTGGATCCACTAATATGTTGGTGTAAAACTGGGTCCTCCCAGAATAATGCCATGAGTGCCCTGTGATTCAAGTTTAAATGTAGATTTCATGTCAGCTAACCTGCAAATACACCATGTAAACCAGCTTTAATGGGGTTGTTTCACTTTAATTTTAGGTGGGAACTGAAGAGTTTCCAGCTGCAAGAGTGGAGTCTTCTACAGCTCTGATAGAGGAGATTTCAAGGGACCAGGATGGCAGCATACAGGTGATGTAACTGTTTGAATTTTTTTTAGATAAACTAATATTTGATGTAAAACCTGATCCATCCAGAAAAGACTACCTGTAAGAGTTGTGCTTATATTGACCCAGTTGACTAGGGGTGTAACGGTTCACGGGGATGTATTGAACTGTTTCGGTACGGCCTGTTCGGTTCGGTACACTTGCATACCGTTTCGGTATTCTGTATTTTTATTAAATTATATAAACTTATTATTAGCGCGATATTAAGCGCAGCGGAACAATGTTCCTAGGCGAGTTTCCGCACGGACGCTATTGAGTGAAGCACAGTAGAGGTGCACGCCGGGTAGCTGACTGGCAACAGAGAAAGAGAAGCCAGAGCTTGAAGACCCTCCCACCTCACTACGGTCTCCTGTTTGGAACACTTTGGCTTCTCTGTTAAAATACATAACGGGGATAGACGAGTGGATAAATTTAAAGTTGTATGCCGACATTGTTCCACGGAGATCGGGCAGGCAACACATCTAACATTTTTTACTGCTGGAGGTAGTCACTGCAACCAGATCTATGCTCTCTTCAGAAAATGTGGATAGGTAATCTATCCTAACTATCCTAACTAGTTGCAGTATTTCATTTTTTATTTAAAAAAAAATGTGTTTTTCTTTATAAAGAGTGCAATTTATTTAAATATCACCCAAATGTGTCACTTTTATTTATTTTATGCAAGAATTCTACTGTGTATTGGCAGCTTTTCAAAATAAAGAATATGTAAGTTCTTATTGTTTTGTACCGAACCAAATAAACCGAACCGAGCTCTCCAAGACACTGTACCGAACCGAATACGATTTTAGCGTACCTTACACCCCTACTTATGACCCTTTTTTTAAAATAATTTTTATGCATTTATTTGTGTTTAATTACATTTAGATAGCTGTTGTTCAAGGGATTTCTTTAGTCAACTATTCTGAACGTGAAAGTGATGAGGACAGTGTGAAGAATTGCTCCATTACTCCACACTCTGATGATGTTCTTCAAACTAACAGCAGGAAGAAAACTATTCTGGTACTTTGATTTTTTTTTTTTTAAAACATATTAGAAAACTTACAGTAAAAATTTGTATGGTAAATGTTTGTTTGTTTTTTAACTTCTAGGTAAATATAAGTGGAAATGGATAAAGATAGCTTGACCCAGCCAGTTTTTTTTTTTTCAGGATGGTGTACCAAATGTTCCTGATCCTTTATATGATTCAAATGAGAGCATAGTGAAAGAGAGTGATGATGAAGTTGTTCCAAAACTCAGAAGGACCAAAAGCATCCTGGTATTCTTCTGATAGTCTCAATATGAATGCTACCACTTCAAGGCTGTCATGATTTTTATTTAAAATCTGAGTGAAATGGATGATCATACCTTTTCATGATTCCCTTTTTGCAGATGGAAAGATTACCTCTTTCTGATGCTCTCTTTGATTCAAGTGACGACACTACAGAGGATCTTTCCACATCCAAGTCTGACAGGGCCTCAGAAAGGCAGAGAAGATACTGCTATCCTGTAAGCCTAATTTCTTACTCCTATATATATATATTTATTTATTTATTTTCCCCTTGGACTGAAAGTACTCTGAATTCCACTTTTTTATATATACCTATATGATTTGCTTTATTACTACATGTAGTCAATTAAAATTGTGGTCAGTTTGTTTTACTTAACATTATTTTGAGGGAGAAATAACTATTTATTTGGTCTTTTTGTATTTCAAACAATTGAAGAGTCTTGTAGGAACAGATAATACAAGCGGAGAAAGTGAAGAGGAGTACGTACCAAATCCCAATGAAGAAAGCACCGATAGTGATGGCAGTTCAGAGCTATCTGTGAAAAGTAAAGATGAAAAAAAAACTGCACCTCACAGTCAGAGTGCAAGGAAGTCTTTGACGAAGACTTCCTTCGTCAGTCGAAGCCAGGGGAAGCGGGTGTTGAAGACTTCCTTCGAAAATCGAAGCCAGGGTGAATCTAGTCAGAGTGGAGGATTTGTTAAAAGGCAATATTCCACAGCTGATGTCCAGAAAGAGCAAATGGAACCCCTTGTAGAAGAACCATCTGTTTATGTGAATCCAGTCATGAAGAAGGAAGATGGTTCACGAAAATATAACAAAAAACATTACTGCTTATATTGTGGAGTACTTGTTCAAAAAATGTCAAGGCATTTGCTCCGGAGACACCAAGATGAAATTGATGTTGCCAAAGCATTTAGTCTGCCAAAAAACTCAAAAGAAAGGCGACTGCAGTTGGATTATATCCGAAATAGGGGGAACTTTGAGCACAACACTCAAGTTTTGGAAAACCATAAAGGCAAACTCATCCCATCGAAACAACCAAAGGAAAAAACTGAAGGAGAAGAATTTACACATTGTGTGTATTGTTATGGGCTGTACACAAAAAGGGTGATGTGGCGTCATTTTCAATCCTGCAAACTCAAGCCACAAGATAACCCATCTAAAAAAGGTAAAACAAGAGTCCAGGCATTGTGTGCTTTTGCTGAACCTGTCCCATCTGATTTAAGTGATGCTTACTGGAAGTTTTTAAGTGAGATGAATCAAGATAAGATTGTAGTAGCAATTAAGAGCGACCGCTGCATTCTAGACTATGGTTTCAGATTCTTCAACAAGAACAGGAAGATAATCAGCCAACACCAGTACATTCGGCAAAAGTTGAGAGAGCTTGGCAGACTGTTATTGGAAGTAAGAAAGGTTGCACCTGTAAAGAGTATCAAAGAACTTATCAAACCAGAAAAGTACAAGCAAGTTGTCTCTGCTGCAAGATGCCTTACTGGCTTCAGTGATGACACTGGCAAATATCAATGCCCTTCTCTTGCTCGCAAAGTTGGACACAGTTTGCACTCCTTGGCCATGTTTATTAAGTCTGAAGGACTGAAGATGAAAGATAAACAGGCCGTTCAAGATGCTGAGGAATTTGCACAGCTTTACCAAGAAAGTTGGAAATTTGACATTGCAAGCCAAGCACTCACTCAACTTGACCAAACCAAGTGGAATTCTCCTCAGCTTTTGCCTTTTACAAAGGATGTCCAGAATCTTCATTGCTATTTGACTGAACAACAGCACCAATGTCTAATTGCCCTGAAGGAAGATCCTTTATCGTCAAACTGGAAAGACCTTGCTAAAGTGACTCTGGCACAGGTTATCCTCTTCAACCGCCGGAGGGCAGGAGAGGTGTCCAGAATGCCTTTGTCTATGTACTTATCAAAGGACTCATCAGAAACGCATGAAGATGTTAATCTGGCCCTCACAGCTCTCGAGCAGAAACTTTACCAACATTTTGTTCGTATAACCATTGTTGGAAAAAGAGGAAGGAAAGTTCCAGTTCTCCTCACTCCGCTCATGAGAGAATCCCTGGATGCTTTAACAGAAAAGCGTGAAGAATGTGGAGTGCTGAGTAACAATGGATATTTGTTCGCATTGCCCCATTCTGTTCACTACCTCAGGGGTTCAGACTGTATAAGACAGTTTGTGAATGACTGCAGTGAGATAAAAAACCCCAAGGCTCTAACATCAACAAAACTCAGGAAACACATTGCCACCCTGTCTACTGTTCTGAATCTCAAGACTACTGAACTCGACCAGTTGGCAGATTTCCTTGGACATAACATCGAAGTCCATCGAAAACATTACCGCCTTCCAGAGGGCACGCTCCAGCTTGCAAAAATAAGCAAAGTTCTCTTGGCAATGGAACAGGGTCGGCTAGGAGAATATAAAGGGAAGAGTCTGGATGAAATTCAACTTGATGTGAACGGTATTTAGTTTCACTTTATTGTAATGAAATAATTTTTCCAAAGAATGTACTAGTTTTTACTTTTCAAGAACAATATATTACTTTTACTTAATCATATTAATGACTAGGGCAGGTTTTTTAGTTCTTAACTTTGACTACAACTGCAGAACTGTTAATAAATGTAGTACATAAATATATTCTTGATCATAGTATTTTTAGGTTTCCAACTCATCCTTTCAATTGC
Organism: Danionella cerebrum; assembly: GCA_007224835.1. NCBI lineage: Eukaryota > Metazoa > Chordata > Actinopteri > Cypriniformes > Danionidae > Danionella > Danionella cerebrum. The sequence goes on from SRMA01027351.1 coordinate 94,524, forward strand.
TGTTTCAGAGAGCGTTGACATGGATAGTTTTCTACAAGAGGGCATGGAAGGTATGTGTAATTTACTTATTAATTTTTTTATTTATTTTTTTTTCCCTTTACTTGAATGATCTTCACATGTGGAGTCAAAGCTTAAGTAGTTTCCCACAAAGGTGACAGATTTTAAACTTTGCTGTATGTATCTACATATAGAACTAAAGTAACATGAAGCTCCATTAGAAACAATATAAGACAAACTTGTTGTACAGTTGTAACATTAACTGAGTTTTTAAAGTCTGTAATTTTGAGTTAGACATGAATGCCAGACAGTTAAATAACAATTAAATCTAATTCCAAATATCAATCATGGTTACAAATATTTTTCCTGTAACCAGATGCTGATTTGCCGAAAGAACAGGAAAAGGAATGTGATTTGACATCACCTCAAGAAGGTAACTCCCCAGTGAATGTCCAGCACCAAAGGAAGTCAGCAAAACAGAGGAAATTTGATCATGCATCTTTGGGATGTGCATCCCACAGTGTTACTTCTGTGTCTTTATTCATATTTAAATCCTTGATCACTGCAAATAATTGAAGATCTTTTCCTCTGTGCCCAGACACAGATATTCCAGAGACACATGGGTCAGAAGATGAGGTTGATGTTAGATCTCTGCAGGAGTGTTCTTCCACAGCAAATGAACTAACCCTGAAGAGATAAGTAAAAAAAAGAGGTAAGGGGAAAAACAAATTGTAACAAAATTGTACCTAACTGCTTATTTCAACAGGCCTAGCATCATTGGAGTGTGTTATTGTGATCCCTGTCTCAAGGTGGCAAGTTGTGAACCTATGATGTGGTGTTTTTATGCCCCTAGGTAAAAAAGCAGTAATTAAACGATCTTGGACAGAGGAAAGTGCTGCTGTCAACAAACATTTGAGGAAGTTCATAGTCATGAACCAAGTTCCAGGTAAGGAGGACTGTGAGCGCTGCATTGCTGCAGAACCCGATGCACTGAGAACCAGAGACTGGAAAGCAGTTAAGTACTTTATCAAAAACAGAATTACTGCGGTTCGAAGAAAACTGGAGTGAACACAGTTGGACAAGAAAGTGAATGCTCTCATTACTAATGTTTTGGAATTTAAATTGTTTTCATTATAATGTCAGTGTTTCAATGTAAAAATAATTGTACTAAAATCAGTGGAAAAAATATATACAAAATGCATTTTTGCTGAAAATAAATGGTTTACGAGTTTTTGTACACTGTTTGGTATTAAATTTTACTAATATATGATTTACCTTTATTAGTCCTGTTAGTGGGAAAAATTGTTATTGGGGTTGTCCATCAAGAAGGACAGCCATCATCCTATGTCCCCCATCCTTCACTAAGTTCAGTGGAGAGCTCAGGACAAAGCTGGCTTTCCTTAACAGTAAATTGAATCTACTACTAATATATGCCTTATAAACTAAAAAGAAAAACAAACACTTAGGGTTATTGTGGAATTAAACAATTAAATTAAATTTCTAATATGATCAAATGTTATTAGGTGCTGCAAGTGTCTTTCACAAAGCAAATGATACATAAGAAAACTAATAATACTAACTTTCAGAAATGTCCCCCACTAAGATGCAAGGGCTGGGAATGTGTGTGTGTGTGAGAGAGAGAGATTTTGGACCTCTCGAGTACATAATGTGGGATGGATCCCACTATTGACAGAAAAACTGACATGTGTGAAGATGGGCCTCCCAAGTACTGTTTGTTAGAAATGGACCCCAGAAGTGACGGGAAAACTGATGTCAGTTTAAAAGTTAAGATTTATGTTATTTTAAAGTGATGGTTATGATCAGGATTTTTTTTCAGCTTTACCTGATTTTTTTCAACACCGTAGAACCACTGGAAAGGGTGGACCCCACAATTGGGTAAAAAAATGTTGGGCCCTGCGAGGGAGGAAAACAAGTATGTGTGTGTGTGTGTGTGTGTGTGTGTGTGTGTGTGTGTGTGGGTGTGTGTGTGTACTTGCATTTATCACTGCGTGGGGCCCAGGCCCAAGGAGCCCACCAACAGTGAGGGGCCCAATTCCCATGTGGGGCCCAAAATGCCGGGCCCCACACGGATTACCATTCAAACAGTGCTCAGTAGCCTCCCCTGATGTTGCTCCTCCTTTTTTTTCACTTAGCCCACTAGGTGACAAAGTTTGGTTTTGTGTGCGTGAAGTGTGTGTGCTCAATACTGCTCTTGGAGGTTCAGAACTGTAACTGCAGCGATACACACGACTGGAAGAGTGTAAAATTTTGCCCAATGAGAACGCCTCATGGAGGGCGGGCCCAAGAAAAAGTGATTTGACTGGCTGATTAATCTACAACGTCATTTCCTCCCTTAATTGGAAGAAGGATCTGCATTCGGTCTCCTAACATTTCAGGTAGGTTTGTTTTAATTTAATTGTATTACTTTAATTTTGTCATGTCAATTTGATAGAGGGTTAGGGTTATGTTTTCAAGTGTAGTGCAAGAAAAGCTAATTAAATAGAGATTCAGAGCCGTGTTTGTTTAATCCGTGCTGTTAGCCGCAAATGAAGCTAACAGCTAAACCGACTTAAACTTCACTGTCATTATAATCAGGCTTTTTAAAAAATCCACAATCCTGAAACGAATGTTCCTGGAAGAATTATAAATGCTTCTTCAGGACAGTTTGGTGGACGTTTATTAAGTTGGGGGCAGATGAAGTCAGAATTGTGTCGGCGGTGGGACGACGGTTCGTAAGACTCCATGTCGGCGGTGGGGACGACGGTTCGGAAGGGTTTACGGGAACAACTGGGAGGAAATCTGGATTGAAACGCAGAACAAACCGAATGTGAGTAAAGTGGCTAATGTCCGTTTATCGTTTAAATTCTGCGGCGTGTACGGTGGTTTTCACGGGTTATATTTATATTTATGTTTGACTCCGTGTATAACGGTGGTGCGACTCTCACTTTCGTGGGCCGCTAACATTTCGGTCGAAACCGAGTACCGTAGATTCGGTTACGGAGCGGAACGTCTACTGATTAAAAAACGGGGCCGAGATCTGGGTTTAAACGTCAGGCAGAAACACGGACCGCGAGAAAACAAGAAAGCTGACAACAGGAACCACGGAATATCAGATAAAGTTGTTGAATAGTTTCTGATAAAAAAAACCACATGGACATTAACATACATGGTTGTATGGTTTTTGCATAACGAAGCTTCTCCCATTTGTTAAAAACCTGAAGATGGAAATAATCCCAAACCATATCTAAATCAAACTTTATTCTGGGATTAAATTGACCTCAGAGCAAACGGGACTGAATCTAGATCTGACCATTCAGTGGCCAGTTTGATAGATTGTTAGGAGACACTTGTTTTAATCAAGCTTGGGACAGAAGGGTGTAAATGTTGTTCTAGTTGGTAGATATGGTCTGAATGTTTGCAAGATGGAATAATCATTTTCATGAACAAAATTTAAATCCGTTAAAATAGTAATTTCATGTTCTACAAGCTGCAGCCTCTTGTGTTATTAACTGTGTGTTTTCAGTTTCTAGAGCATCTCCCATCTCTTCTACTCAACTTTAATGGTAAGAGTCCATGTCATGCTGTTGTGAGTTGATATACATACTGAATCTATATTAATGTCACTATTGTAGTTTGTCTTTTTTTATTGGAAAACACTCCACATAGATAGCCAACCAATGACATATAAAATAACTCTTAATTGGTTTCCTAGTTATCTAGGTTCCTTGTGTAATGGTTTACATGTATTTATACAGAGGCAAAATGATCAAAAGGAGAGCAAGGATTCAGCCTGCTGATGAAGCAAAGATATACATTGCATCTGCAAGTGACAAGCCAGGGTTGATGCAAAGATTCATCAATGCTGATAAAGGTACGATGAAAAAGGTTCCTCTGAATGTCTGCTTAGTACACAGCAGTACCGATGTATGCTGGCTGGCCAGAAAAAAAGTCACGCACCCCAATTTTTGTTGGACCTCGTCTGTCTTTGATGTTAAATCAAGGTGGTGCCTTTTTGTTTTTACAGGCAGCACACATTCACATTCTATGCCGATAGGCTTGTGAAAGGCGTTAGTTGTACTGAAGAAATAGTATCACTACTCTTAAACTCCCTTGTTAGTTGGACAGAAAGAAAGCTTTTGTTATAATTTGTCATGCCATATTCATTTGGAATGTCATCCATACATTGAATGAAAAGTTTAAGATCTCAGTCTTTCTTTTAATCAAATCTATCTCTAAAGTGAAGGAAGAGGAGTGTTTGCTGCCCAGCCTATCGATCCAGGGGCTTTTGTATTGGAATACAGAGGCGAACTTATATCAGCAGAAGAATGCCAGTCAAGGCTCTACACGGAGAGGGAGAGCACATTTCTGTTTGAATTTCAGTGGCAAAATCAACAGTGGTGGTGAGCATATAATGATTATTATTTGGAGGAAAGTAAGTATATACTTGTAACAAGGTTTTGAGTACTTTGATAGTGAATAAACAATGGGAGAATCCTTGAAGTCTACCAGTCAGATGGACTGTAACATCAGATGTTTGAAGCTAACTGATAAGTATTGTCAATTTAGACCTTGCTAAAAGATCTTAACATCTTACTCTGTCTGGATTTCTTAAAGTCAAAGTTCAATGTATTTAGAATATCCATTACATTTTTTGCACTGTATGAAGAGTTGAGTAGTAACGGAGAACTAATGGGTTAATTTTTTTCTTCACGTTATATGTTTTTCAGTCTTGATGCATCCAAGGAAGATGGATCCCTTGGAAGACTAGTCAATGACAATGATAAATCTCCAAATTGCACCATGAAGAAAATAATTGTGAAAGACAAGCCACATTTGTGTCTATTTGCTGTGAAGAGGATAGAACCAGGCACAGAAATTGATTATAATTATGGTGATGTAAAGTGGCCTTGGCGCAAAAAGGTGAGTTGGTCAGATGAAGCATACTCATTGGTGCATTAAAAGAATACTGTTTTAGAAGAGCAGTTTTTATTTTTTTTTTATTTTCTGGGTTATGTGGTCCTTGATGAGTACTCTGTCAGTCTTGTTTTTTTTTTTTTTTTTTTTAATTTTTAAGTATTTTCTTTAACTTGACAACAGCTAAAATTGTAGTTTTGAACGTTGTCCACGGGATCCACTAATATGTTGGTGTAAAACTGGGTCCTCCCAGAATAATGCCATGAGTGTCCTGTGATTCAAGTTTAAATGTAGATTTCATGTCAGCTAACCTGCAAATACACCACGTAAACCAGCTTTAATGGGGTTATTTCACTTTAATTTTAGGTGGGAACTGAAGAGTTTCCAGCTGCAAGAGTGGAGTCTTCTACAGCTCTGATAGAGGAGATTTCAAGGGACCAGGATGGCAGCATACAGGTGATGTAACTGTTTGTAGTCCCAATATCAACATTAAAACTGTTATTCCACAACAGTTTTTAAAGCTGCAATAGTTTGCACTGAAGCATCCAACCTGTTTCTAAGACAACCACGTAACACTGACGGGTGTGTTTCCAGCGTTCCCCTTCTGGGGTCCGCATCCAGACAGAAACCCTGAAACGTCTTTCAGCCAGTTCAGCTCGCACACACTCATGTTTCCAGTTGGGTCCCTCATGGGGCCCTTTTATAGACCAGTTGACCTCACACACTCCTGGGTTTTCTAGTTTGTCCCTTTGTGGGGCCCTTCCGTATGTGTCTCAATTAATGTGACTTTTACATAATAGTGGTAACATTTACAGGTATTAAAATACAATAGAGTGCAGACTAAAATCAACACCTGTTCATGAGGACCACAGCTAAAATCCTACTTTGAACGTGGTCCACTGGATCCACTAATATGTTGGTGTAAAACTGGGTCCTCCCAGAATAATGCCATGAGTGCCTGTGATTCAAGTTTAAATGTAGATTTCATGTCAGCTAACCTGCAAATACACCACGTAAACCAGCTTTAATGGGGTTATTTCACTTTAATTTTAGGTGGGAACTGAAGAGTTTCCAGCTGCAAGAGTGGAGTCTTCTACAGCTCTGATAGAGGAGATTTCAAGGGACCAGGATGGCAGCATACAGGTGACGTAACTGTTTGTAGTCCCAATATCAACATTAAAACTGTTATTCCACAACAGTTTTTAAAGCTGCAATAGTTTGCACTGAAGCATCCAACCTGTTTCTAAGACAACCACGTAACACTGACGGGTGTGTTTCCAGCGTTCCCCTTCTGGGGTCCGCATCCAGACGGAAACCCTGAAACGTCTTTCAGCCAGTTCAGCTCGCACACACTCATGTTTCCAGTTGGGTCCCTCATGGGGCCCTTTTATAGACCAGTTGACCTCACACACTCCTGGGTTTTCTAGTTTGTCCCTTTGTGGGGCCCTTCCGTATGTGTCTCAATTAATGTGACTTTTACATAATAGTGGTAACATTTACAGGTATTAAAATACAATAGAGTGCAGACTAAAATCAACACCTGTTCATGAGGACCACAGCTAAAATCCTACTTTGAACGTGGTCCACTGGATCCACTAATATGTTGGTGTAAAACTGGGTCCTCCCAGAATAATGCCATGAGTGCCCTGTGATTCAAGTTAAATGTAGATTTCATGTCAGCTAACCTGCAAATACACCATGTAAACCAGCTTTAATGGGGTTATTTCACTTTAATTTTAGGTGGGAACTGAAGAGTTTCCAGCTGCAAGAGTGGAGTCTTCTACAGCTCTGATAGAGGAGATTTCAAGGGACCAGGATGGCAGCATACAGGTGATGTAACTGTTTGTAGTCCCAATATCAACATTAAAACTGTTATTCCACAACAGTTTTTAAAGCTGCAATAGTTTGCACTGAAGCATCCAACCTGTTACTAAGACAACCACGTAACACTGACGGGTGTGTTTCCAGCGTTCCCCTTCTGGGGTCCGCATCCAGACAGAAACCCTGAAATGTCTTTCAGCCAGTTCAGCTTGCACACACTCATGTTTCCAGTTGAATCCCTCATGGGGCCCTTTTATAGACCAGTTGACCTCACACACTCCTGGGTTTTCTAGTTTGTCCCTTTGTGGGGCCCTTCCGTATGTGTCTCAATTAATGTGACTTTTACATAATAGTGGTAACATTTACAGGTATTAAAATACATTAGAGTGCAGACTAAAATCAACACCTGTTCATGAGGACCACAGCTAAAATCCTACTTTGAACGTGATCCACTGGATCCACTAATATGTTGGTGTAAAACTGGGTCCTCCTAGAATAATGCCATGAGTGCCCTGTGATTCAAGTCTAAATGTAGATTTCATGTCAGCTAACCTGCAAATACACCACGTAAACCAGCTTTAATGGGGTTATTTCACTTTAATTTTAGGTGGGAACTGAAGAGTTTCCAGCTGCAAGAGAGGAGTCTTCTACAGCTCTGATAGAGGAGATTTCAAGGGACCAGGATGGCAGCATACAGGTGATGTATCTGTTTGTAGTCCCAATATCAACATTAAAACTGTTATTCCACAACAGTTTTTAAAGCTGCAATAGTTTGCACTGAAGCATCCAACCTGTTTCTAAGACAACCACGTAACACTGACAGGTGTGTTTCCAGCGTTCCCCTTCTGGGGTCCGCATCCAGACAGAAACCCTGAAACGTCTTTCAGCCAGTTCAGCTCGCACACACTCATGTTTCCAGTTGGGTCCCTCATGGGGCCCTTTTATAGACCATTGACCTCACACACTCCTGGGTTTTCTAGTTTGTCCCTTTGTGGGGCCCTTCCGTATGTGTCTCAATTAATGTGACTTTTACATAATAGTGGTAACATTTACAGGTATTAAAATACAATAGAGTGCAGACTAAAATCAACACCTGTTCATGAGGACCACAGCTAAAATCCTACTTTGAACGTGATCCACTGGATCCACTAATATGTTGGTGTAAAACTGGGTCCTCCCAGAATAATGCCATGAGTGTCCTGTGATTCAAGTTTAAATGTAGATTTCATGTCAGCTAACCTGCAAATACACCATGTAAACCAGCTTTAATGGGGTTATTTCACTTTAATTTTAGGTGGGAACTGAAGAGTTTCCAGCTGCAAGAGTGGAGTCTTCTACAGCTCTGATAGAGGAGATTTCAAGGGACCAGGATGGCAGCATACAGGTGATGTAACTGTTTGAATTTTTTTTAGATAAACTAATATTTGATGTAAAACCTGATCCATCCAGAAAAGACTACCCTACCCCTGTAAGAGTTGTGCTTATATTGACCCAGTTTTAACCTTATGACTAGGGGTGTAACGGTGCACGGTATGTATTGAACTGTTTCGGTACGGCCTGTTCGGTTCGGTACACTTGCGTACCGTTTCGGTATTCGGTATTTTTATTAAATAATATAAATGTATTATTGGCGCGATATTAAGCGCAGCGGAACAATGTTCCTAGGCGAGTTTCCGCACGGACGCTATTGAGTGAAGCACAGTAGAGGTGCACGCCGGGTAGCTGACTGGCAACAGAGAAAGAGAAGCCAGAGCTTGAAGACACATCACTACGGTCTCCTGTTTGGGAACACTTTGGCTTCTCTGTTAAAATACATAACGGGGATAGACGAGTGGATAAATTTAAAGTCAACACATCAACATTTTCTACTGCTGGAGGTAGTCACTGCAACCAGATCTGTGCTCTCTTCAGAAAATGTGGATAGGTAATCTATCCTAACTAGTTGCAGTATTTCATTTTTTATTTAAAAAATGTGTTTTTCTTTATAAAGAGTGCAATTTATTTAAAATATCACCCAAATGTGTCACTTTTATTTATTTTATTAAAGAATTCTATTGTGTATTGGCAGCTTTTCAAAATAAAGAATATGTAAGTTCTTATTGTTTTGTACCGAACCGAATAAACCGAACCGAGCTCTCTAAGACACTGTACCGAACCGAATAAGATTTTAGCGTACCTTACACCCCTACTTATGACCCTTTTTTTAATAATTGTTATGCATTTATTTGTGTTTAATTACATTTAGATAGCTGTTATTCAAGGGATTTCTTTAGTCAACTATTCTGAAAGTGAAAGTGATGAGGACAGTGTGAAGAATTGCTCCATTACTCCACACTCTGATGATGTTCTTCAAACTGACAGCAGGAAGAAAACTATTCTGGTACTTTGATTTTTTTTTTTCACTGACAGGAAAAACATATTAGAAAACTTACAGTAAAAATTTGTACGGTAAATGTTTGTTTGTTTTTTAACTTCTAGGTAAATATAAGTGGAAATGGATAAAGATAGCTTGACCCAGCCAGTTTTTTTTTTTCAGGATGGTGTACCAAATGTTCCTGATCCTTTATATGATTCAAATGAGAGCATAGTGGAAGAGAGTGATGATGAAGTTGTTCCAAAACTCAGAAGGACCAAAAGCATCCTGGTATTCTTCTGATAGTCTCAATATGAATGCTACCACTTCAAGGCTGTCATGATTTTTATTTAAATTCTGAGTGAAATGGATGATCATACCTTTTCATGATTCCCTTTTTGCAGATGGAAAGATTACCTCTTTCTGATGCTCTCTTTGATTCAAGTGACGACACTACAGAGGATCTTTCCACATCCAAGTCTGACAGGGCCTCAGAAAGGCAGAGAAGATATTGCTATCCTGTAAGCCTAATTTCTTACTCCTATATATATATATATTTATATATTTATTTATTTTCCCCTTGGACTGAAAGTACTCTGAATTCCACTTTTTTATATATACCTATATGATTTGCTTTATTACTACATGTAGTCAATTAAAATTGTGGCCAGTTTGTTTTACTTAACATTATTTTGAGGGAGAAATAACTATTTATTTGGTCTTTTTGTATTTCAAACAATTGAAGAGTCTTGTAGGAACAGATAATACAAGCGGAGAAAGTGAAGAGGAGTACGTACCAAATCCCAATGAAGAAAGCACCGATAGTGATGGCAGTTCAGAGCTATCTGTGAAAGGTAAAGATGAAAAAAAACTGCACCTCACAGTCAGAGTGCAAGGAAGTCTTTGACGAAGACTTCCTTCGTCAGTCGAAGCCAGGGGAAGCGGGTGTTGAAGACTTCCTTCGAAAATCGAAGCCAGGGTGAATCTAGTCAGAGTGGAGGATTTGTTAAAAGGCAATATTCCACAGCTGATGTCCAGAAAGAGCAAATGGAACCCTTTGTAGAAGAACCATCTGTTTATGTGAATCCAGTCATGAAGAAGGAAGATGGTTCACGAAAATATAACAAAAAACATTACTGCTTATATTGTGGAGTACTTGTTCAAAAAATGTCAAGGCATTTGCTCCGGAGACACCAAGATGAAATTGATGTTGCCAAAGCATTTAGTCTGCCAAAAAACTCAAAAGAAAGGCGCCTGCAGTTGGATTATATCCGAAATAGGGGGAACTTTGAGCACAACACTCAAGTTTTGGAAAACCATAAAGGCAAACTCATCCCATCGAAACAACCAAAGGAAAAAAACTGAAGGAGAAGAATTTACACATTGTGTGTATTGTTATGGGCTGTACACAAAAAGGGTGATGTGGCGTCATTTTCAATCCTGCAAACTCAAGCCACAAGATAACCCATCTAAAAAAGGTAAAACAAGAGTCCAGGCATTGTGTGCTTTTGCTGAACCTGTCCCATCTGATTTAAGTGATGCTTACTGGAAGTTTTTAAGTGAGATGAATCAAGATAAGATTGTAGTAGCAATTAAGAGCGACCGCTGCATTCTAGACTATGGTTTCAGATTCTTCAACAAGAACAGGAAGATAATCAGCCAACACCAGTACATTCGGCAAAAGTTGAGAGAGCTTGGCAGACTGTTATTGGAAGTAAGAAAGGTTGCACCTGTAAAGAGTATCAAAGAACTTATCAAACCAGAAAAGTACAAGCAAGTTGTCTCTGCTGCAAGATGCCTTACTGGCTTCAGTGATGACACTGGCAAATATCAATGCCCTTCTCTTGCTCGCAAAGTTGGACACAGTTTGCACTCCTTGGCCATGTTTATTAAGTCTGAAGGACTGAAGATGAAAGATAAACAGGCCGTTCAAGATGCTGAGGAATTTGCACAGCTTTACCAAGAAAGTTGGAAATTTGACATTGCAAGCCAAGCACTCACTCAACTTGACCAAACCAAGTGGAATTCTCCTCAGCTTTTGCCTTTTACAAAGGATGTCCAGAATCTTCATTGCTATTTGACTGAACAACAGCACCAATGTCTAATTGCCCTGAAGGAAGATCCTTCATCGTCAAACTGGAAAGACCTTGCTAAAGTGACTCTGGCACAGGTTATCCTCTTCAACCGCCGGAGAGCAGGAGAGGTGTCCAGAATGCCTTTGTCTATGTACTTATCAAAGGACTCATCAGAAACGCATGAAGATGTTAATCTGGCCCTCACAGCTCTCGAGCAGAAACTTTGCCAACATTTTGTTCGTATAACCATTGTTTGAAAAAGAGGAAATAAAGTTCCAGTTCTCCTCACTCCGCTCATGAGAGAATCCCTGGATGCTTTAACAGAAAAGCGTGAAGAATGTGGAGTGCTGAGTAACAATGGATATTTGTTCGCATTGCCCCATTCTGCTCACTACCTCAGGGGGTCAGACTGTATAAGACAGTTTGTGAATGACTGCAGTGAAATAAAAAACCCCAAGGCTCTAACATCAACAAAACTCAGGAAACACATTGCCACCCTGTCTACTGTTCTGAATCTCAAGACTACTGAACTCGACCAGTTGGCAGATTTCCTTGGACATAACATCGAAGTCCATCGAAAACATTACCGCCTTCCAGAGGGCACGCTCCAGCTTGCAAAAATAAGCAAAGTTCTCTTGGCAATGGAACAGGGTCGGCTAGGAGAATATAAAGGGAAGAGTCTGGATGAAATTCAACTTGATGTGAACGGTATTTAGTTTCACTTTATTGTAATGAAATAATTTTTCCAAAGAATGTACTAGTTTTTACTTTTCAAGAACAATATATTACTTTTACTTAATCATATTAATGACTAGGGCAGGTTTTTTAGTTCTTAACTTTGACTACAACTGCAGAACTGTTAATAAATGTAGTACATAAATATATTCTTGATCTTAGTATTTTTAGGTTTCCAACTCATCCTTTCAATTGCTGTTTCAGAGAGCGTTGACATGGATAGTTTTCTACAAGAGGGCATGGAAGGTATGTGTAATTTACTTATTAATTTTTTTATTTATTTTTTTTCCCTTTACTTGAATGATCTTCACATCATGTGGAGTCAAAGCTTAAGTAGTTTCCCACAAAGGTGACAGATTTTTAAACTTTGCTGTATGTATCTGCATATAGAACTAAAGTAACATGAAGCTCCATTAGAAACAATATAAGACAAACTTGTTGTACAGTTGTAACATTAACTGAGTTTTTAAAGTCTGTAATTTTGAGTTAGACATGAATGCCAGACAGTTAAATAACGATTAAATCTAATTCCAAATATCAATCATGGTTACAAATATTTTTCCTGTAACCAGATGCTGATTTGCCGAAAGAACAGGAAAAGGAATGTGATTTGACATCACCTCAAGAAGGTAACTCCCCAGTGAATGTCCAGCACCAAAGGAAGTCAGCAAAACAGAGGAAATTTGATCATGCATCTTTGGGATGTGCATCCCACAGTGTTACTTCTGTGTCTTTATTCATATTTAAATCCTTGATCACTGCAAATAATTAAAGATCTTTTCCTCTTTGCCCAGACACAGATATTCCAGAGACACATGGGTCAGAAGATGAGGTTGATGTTAGATCTCTGCAGGAGTGTTCTTCCACAGCAAATGAACTAACCCTGAAGAGATCAGTCAAAAAAAGAGGTAAGGGGAAAAACAAATTGTAACAAAATTGTACCTAACTCCTTATTTCAACAGTCCTAGCATCATTGGAGTGTGTTATTGTGATCCCTGTCTCAAGGTGGCAAGTTGTGAACCTATGATGTGGTGTTTTTATGCCCCTAGGTAAAAAAGCAGTAATTAAACGATCTTGGACGCCAGAGGAAAGTGCTGCTGTCAACAAACATATGAGGAAGTTCATAGTCATGAACCAAGTTCCAGGTAAGGAGGACTGTGAGCGCTGCATTGCTGCAGAACCCGATGCACTGAGAACCAGAGACTGGAAAGCAGTTAAGTACTTTATCAAAAACAGAATTACTGCGGTTCGAAGAAAACTGGAGTGAACACAGTTGGACAAGAAAGTGAATGCTCTCATTACTAATGTTTTGGAATTTAAATTGTTTTCATTATAATGTCAGTGTTTCAATGTAAAAATAATTGTACTAAAATCAGTGGAAAAAATATATACAAAATGCATTTTTGCTGAAAATAAATGGTTTACGAGTTTTTGTACACTGTTTGGTATTAAATTTTACTAATATATGATTTACCTTTATTAGTCCTGTTAGTGGGACAAATTGTTATTGGGGTTGTCCATCATGAAGGACAGCCATCATCCTATGTCCCCCATCCTTCACTAAGTTCAGTGGAGAGCTCAGGACAAAGCTGGCTTTCCTTAACAGTAAATTGAATCTACTACTAATATATGCCTTATAAACTAAAAAGAAAAACAAACACTTAGGGTTATTGTGGAATTAAACAATTAAATTAAATTTCTAATATGATCAAATGTTATTAGGTGCTGCAAGTGTCTTTCACAAAGCAAATGATACATAAGAAAACTAATAATACTAACTTTCAGAAATGTCCCCCACTAAGATGCAAGGGCTGGGAATGTGTGTGTGTGAGAGAGATTTTGGACCTCTCGAGTACATAATGTGGGATGGATCCCACTATTGACAGAAAAACTGACATGTGTGAAGATGGGCCTCCCAAGTACTGTTTGTTAGAAATGGACCCCAGAAGTGACGGGAAAACTGATGTCAGTTTAAAAGTTAAGATTTATGTTATTTTAAAGTGATGGTTATGATCAGGATTTTTTTTCAGCTTTACCTGATTTTTTTCAACACCGTAGAACCACTGGAAAGAGTGGACCCCACAATTGGGTAAAAAAATGTTGGGCCCTGCGAGGGAGGAAAACAAGTATGTGTGCGTGCGTGCGTGTGTGTGTGAGTGTGCATGTAGAGGGGGGTGTGTTTGGGTGAATGCGTGTGTAGGTGGGCATAGGGGTGGGTGGATGAGTGTGAACGAATGAGTATGGATGGGATCCGAAGGGGGGCAGCTGCCGCCTGGTTCCCCGCGTCCCCCCCTTGGTGACTCTACCGTGTCCCCCGGGGCGGGGGGCGGTGCCACCCCTGGGTGGGGGGCGGTCGGCTCGTCGGCATGGTGCCCGCATCGGCTCCTGGTACATTTCCTCCACCCCCACACATAGGATCCCGGGGGTCTCAGTCTGTGGGGGATTGGGGGGGGTCGGCCTATCACGGATCAGCCCCCCCCCGGCTTACTCCAGGCCAGGGGACCCCCAGTTTTAATTCAGTTAGACACTCAACATCTCCAGGGCACTGGAGAGGGGCCTGCCTCCTGGAGCGGCCAGAGGACCAATAACATCTGGCACTGACCCGCTTCGGGAGCCGGTCTCCCTCCCTGGGGCCCCAAATATCACTTGCAAGGACACACTACATTTAGGATTGGAGGGCTAGTCTCTCCGTCCACATCTGATGGGTGGGGCTGCAGATTTGTGGCCCCCCCAAAATTCTAGGGCGGAGATGACGGCCCTCTTATTTTACATACATATTAGACACGCAGGGAATGGGGGGTGGTGCCTGGACGTCAGCTGTCAACCAACGGTGACGCTCCAGGACATCACTCCCCAGTTTTAATGCAACTTATCTTTTCAATATATACACAAACACATACACTACACTCCAACTGGGGGCAGATGATGGGCAGTGGGTGGGCGGCCGTCTCTGTCTTCCGTCCGGGGTGGGTATATGCCCTCCGTCAGCGCGGGCTCGTGGGATCCCCGGGTGGGCGCGGTCCACTGGATGGTGACTGACCGCCCTTCGAGTATGAATGGGCATATGGATGGAATGATTGATGAATGGATGGATGACTGGGGGAGGGGTCTGAGGCTGCTGGTCGTGGTGGGTGCAGGGCCGGGTTGTGGCTGGGGGGTGGCTCCGCTGCGCCTGGTGCGGTCTCCCTCTCTGCCCTCTTCTGGTCTCCTGGTCTCCTCCCCCTCCTCGCCCCCCCCGCCTCCCTGGTGAGGCCGCGACCGGGCCCGGGTCCGGGGGCATTGCCGCCGGGGGCTGTGCGGGTGGTGGTGGTCGCGGGTGGGGTCTGCTGGGGCCTCCCTGTGCTGTCGGGGGGGCCGGCCTGGCCGCTGTCGGGTGGGCGGCCCCCCCGCTGTGGCGGGCGCGTCCCTGCTCTCTCGCATCCGGGCGCGAAGCTTTTCTCTCTGGGGGTGCTGGCGGTTCCCGGTGGGGTGGGGTGGGATGCTCTGGCTCTGGAGCCCGGGGCCCCGGTCATGTCGGCCCACAGGGGGTGGAACGATCTGCTGGGTTACTTCGGTCTGATTGCAGAGCCGGTTCTGTGTCGGACCTCGCAGCGCACTCGGGCATAGAGGAGTGAGGGTGATTTGTGGGAAGTTGGTCGGCCACTGGTGGGTTGGGTCTGCTGTCCCTGGGCACCGTGTGCTGCAATTGTTTGTTTGTTAGATATGTGTGGTTCGCCCAAATCGCTGTTTGTGATCTTTGATATGTTATGTATTTTTCCTCCCATGTAGTTGAGTTGCTTTTTAAAGCATACAACATTATTATCACCTCACTTAATGATGGGCAAGATGGCGCCGCTGTGTATGGCTGGTCGTCTGCCTCTGCTTCGTGTTTTATTACTGTCATTAGTACTGTCAATCTTTGTAAATAACGTGTCCACACTGCTTGTATATGATCGCCAGACTCTTATGAATATTTGTGACTCTGTGTCAAACTCTGTCATTGCTGGTGGACAGTCTAAGACGCTCCCTCCATTCTTGGAATCTGTGCCCCACCATCTATGGCGTTTACCTGCTGCACTGCCTCGCAGAAGTCGTCGGAGAAAGCGGGGAAAACGGAGTGGGGTACTGGTGAGATTTAGAGCATATCTGGCGCAGTCCTCAGCTTGCGATCGGCACCTCAAGCGGCTTCCTCGGGAGTACAGCGGATTCCTCGTGCGGCGCTGCTCGGAGGTCACCTGGCTCCGACATACAGCTCCGGACACCGGCTGCAAACATCCTAGCCACGCGCGGCGTGTCAGCGTCTGCAGACGGGGCTCCGAGCAGGGGAATCTTCGCCCACTGGCTCGAGCCTCCAACTCCGGGAAATCCGACCACGCAGTGATCCGTTTCGGCCTGATTAATACGAGGTCGCTGACGAATAAAACTTTCATTTTGAAGGATTTCTATGAAACACGTGCGCTAGACTTTCTGTTGTTGACGGAAACGTGGATTAAGCCCGGTGACGACAGCGCGTTCACTGAGCTCCTCCCCCCTCGGTGCGCTTTCCTCAGCTCCCCGAGAGCGTCTGGTCGTGGGGGCGGAGTCGCTACAGTTTTCAAGGACAATTATAAATGCAAGCCTTTACATGTAAATGATTATACATGTTTTGAATTACAGCTATTCACATTAGAGCTTGCCAGTCCAATTCTTTGTGCTGTTGTCTATCGTCCACCTAAATATAATAAGAATTTTTTGCTGGAGTTTTCTGAGTTTTTGGCTGAGATTGTGCCAAAGTTTGATCAACTACTGATCTGTGGAGACCTTAACATTCATGTATGTTGCCCATCCGATCAGCTGGCTACTGACTTTAAACGTCTTTTAGCTTCCTTTGGATTAACTCAGTCTGTAGAATCACCAACACACAATGCAGGACACACTTTAGACTTAATAATCTCCTATGGGCTCTCTTTGTCAGTTACCGAAATATCAGTAACACCTATTTCAGATCATTTGCCCATTATTTTTGAAGTTATGGCCCCTGCATCTGTCTGCAAGCCCACTGCACCTGCCTCTTGTCGCTGTATTATCACCTCTTCAACAGCTCTGGAGTTTGCTGCAGCTTTTGAGGAATCAGAATTTCTTACAATTGATGGAACTGCTCTTGCAAAATGCCCGGATGGTTTTTTATGTTCTTTTTATTCAACCTGCACTGGGATTTTGGACACTATTGCTCCTTTTACACGCAGGTCTCCCAAGCCCAGGTCTGAACCTTGGATAAATGATCCCACCCGGGCCCTCCGACAGCGCTGTAGGCAGGCAGAGCGGCGGTGGAAGAAGGACAAACTACATGTGTCTCTTGGCATTCTGAGGGACAGCTTAGCTCACTATCAGCAAGCTATGAAAGAGGCAAAATGCAAATATCTGTCAGATATTATTTGCAGTAATGGACATTGCCCTCGTGTGTTGTTTAACACAATTAATTCTGTTGTGAATCCACCCTCCTCAACTACAACTGATGTCTCTGTTTCCACATGTGAGGACTTTTTACACTTTTTTGTTGATAAAGTTGTATCTGTGAGACAATCGACCAGGGTCACCATTGGGCCTGTCCAGCCTGATAATGACGTACACTCTTCAGTGTTTAGTCATTTTGAACCAGTCTCTCTCTCTTCTCTCACTGAAGCGGTTAAGAAATTGAAAACTACAAACTGTCCTCTAGATATCTTCCCCACTAGGTTATTGAAGGAGGTGGTTAATACTGTAGGTCCCTCCCTTCAGGTTTTTATTAACACTTGTCTGAGCTCAGGTTGTGTTCCTGACTCTCTTAAACATGCCATAGTGAGACCTCTTCACAAAAAACCACAGCTTGATGTCAGTGTTTTGTCAAATTTTAGACCAGTTTCTAATCTGCCTTTTATTTCTAAGGTTCTTGAAAAAGTTGTTTTAATGCAGTTGCAGTTGTTTCTTGACAGCAGTGCTGTTTTAGAGAAATTCCAGTCTGGGTTTAGATCTCGGCATAGCACAGAATCTGCTCTGCTTAAAGTACACAATGATATTGCCTTGTCAGTTGATGCTAAACGCCCCATTGTTTTGGTTTTGCTTGACCTAACCGCGGCATTTGACATAGTCGACCATTCAATTTTGCTGTCTCGCCTGAAAAACTATGTTGGCATAACAGGAACTGCACTGAAATGGTTTGAGTCGTACTTGACTAATAGGAGCTTTTCTGTAAACATCTGTGAGTTCTCCTCCTCTGTAGCCTCACTGTTTTGGGGAGTGCCTCAGGGCTCTATCTTAGGCCCTGTTTTATTTTCTTTGTATATGTTGCCACTGGGGTCAGTTATAGCGAAGCACAATCTTGCCTGTCACTGCTATGCAGATGATCTACAGATTTACTTACCTGTGTTTCCTGATAAAAAGAATGCTCTTCAGTCATTAACTGACTGCATCAGAGACGTAAAGTTGTGGTTAGGACAAAACTTCCTTCATTTGAATGAAGGCAAAACAGAATACATTTTATTTGGTGATTCTCCTTTTTCTGATTTTGATTGGATGTCATCAAAATTAAAATCGACAGTCAGGAACCTTGGTGTTATTTTTGACAACAACTTCAAATTCGATAAACAGATTGACAGTGTTGTGAGAGCTAGTTTTTATCAGTTACGCCTTTTATCTAAAGTAAAGCCTTTTTTAAATCGAATCGACCTTGAAAGGACTATTCATGCTTTTATTAGCTCTAGAATAGACTATTGCAACGCACTTTATGTCGGTGTTTCTCAAACTGCTGTCAGTCGCCTTCAGCTTGTGCAGAATGCTGCTGCTCGCTTTTTAACCAACACACCCAGACGTCAGCACATCACCCCAGTCCTTTTTACACTTCATTGGCTCCCAGTTTCTTTTAGAATTGATTTTAAAATTTTACTTTTTGTTTTTAAAGCTCTTAATGGATTAGCACCTTGTTATTTGACCGAGATTTTATTTGTTCGCACATCAAGTCGCACTTTACGGTCAAATAACCAACTTCTTTTGAAAGTACCCCGAGCCAGGCTCAAACACTGGGGTGATCGAGCTTTCTCTGTGGCTGGTCCCAGACTGTGGAACAATTTACCATTTGACATACGTAAAATCACTGATTTGAACCTTTTTTAAATCTAGGCTCAAAACACATTTGTTCAAAATGGCTTTTAATACTTAGTAGTTTGTGACACGTTTGCACTATGTTTTACAGTTTTTACTTTACATTGTTTTATTCTGTACAATATTCTGTTTTTTTTGTATTCTTGTTTTTCTGTTTTTAATTGGAAAGCACTTTGGGCACCACTGGTGTTGTAAAGGGCTATATAAATAAAGATTGATTGATTGATTGATTGATAATAATAAATTTAAATTATTATAAAAATACCAAATACCGAAACGGTACGCAAGTGTCCCGAACCGAACAGGCCGTACCGAAACGGTTCAATACATACCGTGAACCGTTACACCCCTAATATACAGCAATTTAAAACTGGATTTATGTTAAATTAGATCACACTGTTATTTGTAGAAGACCATCTAAAAGCATTTTGATGTGAAAAGTACACTTTAAATGTTGATTAATCAAAATAAAAATATAGACTATGCGAGATGACTTGACTATTAATATAATGGTGGTCTCTATATGACCAGTCACGATAAGCAATCACTTGCATCATAAATATTCAAAACAGTAGCAAAAAAAAAATCATTCCATGTCACGTCAAATCGACCAAGACGTTCAATTAAAATTTTTAGAAATGGTGAAAAATAAGCCGATATATGAGCCTGGCCGATTCATGGGACAATGTAAGATGGGGGCGCAGCAGAAGTGTTGAATTAACTACTAAAATCCATAAAAAGAAAGAACCTTTGATCATTTTTATTTGCTTTAGTAACATTAGTGATATACTATTTAATAAGTTTATCAAAGGTGTTTAACTGTGTTGACCACCACACAACTTCCAAAGCAGACATTGTTTTGCTTTGGCAACAGGACAAAATCCATTGGTAAGCCTAAATCAAGTGAGAACTCCAACTCTATGAAACTAGATGTAAATATAAAACACTCAGATGTGATTGGCTGATGATTTGAAGTAAAGATTTGGTTTAGATAGCAAAGAAACACCAGTTTCTGTCGAAGACTTTATTCTAGAATGTTTAGTGGACTCTTTTCCTAATGTTTTCTGCTACAAGTCAAACTTTTTAATGTCAACTTTTCATGTAATATGTGGCTTTGAGGTAACCCTACTCCATTAACTACCGAGTGCACATGTAAGCTTGCTTTGAAAGCCCATCAGTGCGATGATCTGCTCAGACTGCGCTTTTAGCATTAAGCGCATTGATGATAACCCGGAGAACGAGCTGCATGAATATGTTATGCAACGACTTGAAAAGTTTTTTTATTTTTTGCAGAAGTGTGTCATCCATATTCTCACCACCAGGAAGTCCCAGCTGCTTACCAGATGGTAGAATTTACCCGGGAAAATATTTACCCTTCCTCTCATCCTGTGACAGTGTTGGCTAGATCACAGGAACGACAGAAAGGCAGGAGTGTGGAGTAAACGAGGACAGAGAAACGCCGAGTTCTGCTTGAGTGTGATATTGATCTGCAGCTGTCACACCGCAGCCTGAAGAATGACCCTTTGAGGTCACCGCGAGACTCTGTGTATTGCCATTTGATTGCTTTCTTGGATGGAAAAACAGCTTTCAAAATCAGCCAAGCTTCATGTAATTGTGCTTTTCCCAGTAATATAACTTTCTAAATCTCAAAAATGCCCCCACCCCCCAAAAGTCTAAAGTATAAATGAAATAAAAGCCGTAATTATCCGCTTCACATGAGTGTGGAGAAAAAGTTTGGCGCAGTTTAATTTAAACAAAATGGCTGCTTTCCTAATCAAAAGAATGTTTGTAGATTTTTTACATTTTTATTAAACAGAGTTTTTCCATGATTTGTAGTGAATGCAGCCACTAGACGCATCAACACTGTAGTTACTCAAGTAACCATCTCCAAATACACACACAAAAAAACAATAAAAATATTTTCCTTAAGAACATTAACTTCTTTTTTATCAAAATCAGAAAAAAACGTTTAGCATTTAACAAGTTTTACACACTTTCTTTTAAGTTTTTATTTAAAGATATTTTTTTACTTCTTAAGTCACCAGTGACAATTTTATCGTCTGTAATGGAAAAGCTCATTCATACAGGTCACTAGATGGCACAAGTGGCATTTGTTCTACTGTTGACAATCAAACAGGAAGTTATGTCCTGTTGTATTTCTGCTCCATCTGAAACTCTCTTAGTGGCAATATGAACGAGTTTCTAAACTAAGTTTGAGCATTAGACACTATATTTGTTACTACACAGTAAAATCCTAAGAGTTAAATTAACTCTACTCGGAGTATATTTGTTCCCACTCTATATAGAGTTAAACCGACTCTGAGAAAGAGTAATTGAATAATCTATTTTCTTCATGTTTTTCCAAATCTGCATGGAAAATGCAAACTAAATATTAACTATTCAGAGAGGGACCAATCCACTCCAGAAAGAGTAAAAACAGACAAAAATAGACTGTTTAGTTCAAATAGACTTATTTAAAAAACTCTCCTTCAGAGTTGGTTTAACTCTATATAGAGTGGGACCAAATACACTCTGAGTAGAGTTAATTTAACTCTTAGGATTTTACTGTGTATTGTGATACATTAATTAGCATTTAGCTAAGTAAGGACAATGCATTCCTAGGAACAGCGAATGTTCTGTATATTAACGCTGTGAGTTGTATTGCTTTACAAACTAAAAACATATTGTAATCCCTGGCTGTACTTGGTATAATTCCATTTATATTTATATATATATATATTTAAATCCTGCTAAATAAAATGCAAGAAAGAGAGTTTAATTAGCTGTGAATCTCATTAAAGGACACTGGGTCACATTGGGTGACACAGACCTTTCTCTTATGTTGTACAGTTTGGAAATGCAATTTACTTAAATTGGTCCTTTGTGTAAAGTACGTGCAAGATTTCCCTGACGCCTCCAGATGCTACATTTCAGTTGAATTTATTCTCCATTCAACAGAAAGTCACGGGCTTCTCTTGAATTTACCCATTTTCAGCTTAAAAAAGGGATTTTGATCAAAATGCAAGCTATTAGTGACCGTTTTACCTTCAAACTAGCATCAATTGTTATAGACATGCTTGCACAGACAGGGATTTTGTGGAATTAAAGTCAGGTGGAAATGATAGCGCAACACATAGATTGAAAACTAGTCATGAACTGAAACAGAAACAGCTGTAGAGGAGGTGAGGTTGAGAGCCAGTCTCTTGTCATACCAACAGCAACAAGACACAAGGTGGTTTTACTGCATCAACAAGGTTTCACCCGGAGACTGGGGTTTCAAGATGTACTGTTTAAGCTCTTTTGAAGGTTTGAATATAGTTCAATCGTTTCAAACTTTTATATTTTTCCCCAACTGAACACAGTACATTTTATTTTAGGAAATATATAGAACATTATGTAACATTGCAATCACTAATCAAAACAAGAAACATGATTACTGGTGTAAAAAAATGGTGTAATTTTAGCACCTTAACAATTTTTGTGGACATCTTGTATTCAATCTAAGTTAAGAAGCAGGACTGTGAGCATGTTCACCTGGAGCGGTGAGGATATGACCTGGCTTTCACTTTGACATCACAAAACATGCAGATATTGTGTGAACAGTGTAACTTTTATTGTTTGTGGTTTTGAATTCGTGACTTTTTAAAACGCGGTAAACCTTGAGACCAGTTATCATCCCATGCCTAAGTGGGACCCAGATACATCCATCCCAATCCACAGAAGACTGGTCAGAAGTGGTCTTCCTAAACGGGCAGCAGTCAAAAAGCATTACACAGCAACAAGGTCCGGTGACTTAAGTATGTATGAAAACTTAGGAACTGGGGTGACAAAAATGCAAGCAGGTGCTCTGGACTGGATAGAAAAAGGTAGATGTCCAGCAGTGCCATCACCTCAGAACTGGAAGAATCCAGTTGGACCCAGGTACATCTATTCCCATCCCAAGAAGTCTGGTCAGAAGTGGTCTTTCTGGCCAAACTGCTGTCAAAAAGGCTTACCTCCAACATGGCTACAAGGGAGAGTGACTTAAGTATACATGCAAACAGGAACTGGGTTTGAGAAAAAAGGAAGCAGGTTCCCTGGAATGGACTTCTAAAACTGAAAATGTCCAGCAGTCCCACTAGCTCAAACTGGTCAGTAACCAGTGGGACTCATTTATCTGGCAATAGCATAAGGTAGGCATAGGCGTGGCCCCAAATTGAGCCTCCACAGAGCACTGATTTCACCACCATGAAGAGGGATAACCTGAAAAGACAGAAGGGTCTGAGAAATCTTTATCCACAAAGATCTGTGGATAGTTCTCCAACATGTTTCTCCAACCCACCCAGTTCTCCTTCAAGAACTGTGCAACTTCAAGTGCTGCTGTTTCGAAGGCAAAGGCTAGTGACACCAAAAAAATCTAATAACACTTCCATTTTTGAAAAAAAAAAAGAAAAAAAAAGAATGCAAAGAGCATATGAGGATGATTCTGGTAAAGAGTTAACCGTGGCACGCAGTCATCCGGCAGATGTTGAGTCATAAGTGAGGTGTGGCATGAGGTTAATGTTTTGCATGTTTGGAGGTTGGGGTTAATGTTTTTGATAGACCACCAGAGGTGACCCCATTTCCTTCAACCTTCAGCTATCCCTACGAGGTTGTTAGCGAGCATTAATAGGACATGAAAGGACTCGACTGAAAAGGGCAACAAGGTTTGGCATAAAGCTACAGGGGTGAAAGCAATAGGTTAATGAGGACCATAAAAATCTAAACCTGAATCCAGGACTGTAAAGTGATTTTAAAAACTTCAAAAGATGCATTTTTGAGTCCTAAACAGAGGAAGGAAACGCCACCTATATGTAATTGGTAACTAATATTAGGACTTGATTCTGCAAAACCACATTAAAGCGGAAGTGTGTTCCGTATAAATATTTGATGGCATCTATCAGCAGGATACAGGAAACTTTGACTCACTGACATGAAATAGAAACAGGGTGTAGAAGTTTATGTTAATGGATGCTAATGCATTCTTTGTAGCAAAGCAATGCATTTAGTACAGTACACAAACTGATTAGTGTACGTTGCTCCTCTATTTCAGAGTGTTCAGATACTATGTTAGACATATTTCAACCAAAATAGAACACTATAT
The DNA here is from genome assembly GCA_007224835.1 of Danionella cerebrum. Lineage (NCBI taxonomy): Eukaryota > Metazoa > Chordata > Actinopteri > Cypriniformes > Danionidae > Danionella > Danionella cerebrum. Next base: position 118,636 of record SRMA01027351.1, read on the forward strand.
GCAAATTTAGTTCTGGGAGTTGATATACCAATCACTAGCTCAGACTTGTTGTGCCAAGAGTTTAGCGTAGCTTCCTGGGTTATGCTAGCAATGCCCATTTGTTGACTTTCTACACCACAGCTGGCACTGAGCCATAATTTCAGTGGTAGAAAATTGGAAAATGTATTATAAGGCTCCAAAAATCTCTGTTGGATCACATCAATTAGCACAGGTTGAGAGGATGTATATTCATATATATCAGGAGAAACCTGATTTTAAGAAATGTTCGAAATATGAAAGGTCTCGCGGGAAATATTTTGGTTCGAGATACGAAAAAGATCGAAAAAGTTCACTTTCATATGTGGTGCCGTAATGTTTTCTGCCACCCATTCCACCTCCTCCGACACATCGCTTCACCCACAAGGTAAGGTTTCACATTAGTGTAAATGTTTTGCATGTGTTTTATTCTGTTTTTTATAATTTATTACATGTGTAGATTTAAAAATTGAAGAAACATTACTTGATTTTTATTTTGTTTTTCCTTTTTTTCATCTACTTATACTGTTGTTCTTGAGAGCCGTTGCACAGATTAGGCGTTTTACAAGTAAAACTTGCTTCAAGACACGAAAGCCACTCTGAAACGGATTAATTTTGTATCTCGGGGTACCACTGTATTCACAATAACTTCATTTCATTCTGTGTAGCTAGATTAGATTAAAGGTCTTTGTATGAGGTCAATCAAGGAATGCACCAAAGGACATAAAACCTACTAAAAACTACTACTAAATAATTTTTGGAATCTCCTTATATGGGTTGGAACTTTATGATTGGTTGATAAAACAAAGAGGCCCTAGACAGAGGCCCTAGGACCCGATTTGAAGCATTCAGGCCAATAATCTTAGGTGTAGGCACTTAAGAATGCTTTGTATTTGTAACCACCAAAGGGTCATATAAGGTCACCAAAGGAATGTACCAAAGAACGTAAAACCTCTCACTAAAAACTACTACTTCGGAATGTTTGGGTTCTTCATATACTATCCAAATCTTTATGATCGGCTCATGTCAGGGACTATTTGATGAATCTGCAGAAACAGAACTCTAGGACCTGATTTGAGGCCTTCAGGACTATGATCTTAGGTCTAGGCACTGAGTTTTTGAAACACGTCAATAAACTTTTCTCTTGGAAGGTGATTACGCTTCATTCAATGTAGATTTTCAATAGGTTCAGGGTCTACCACAGAATGACTTTGAATATCATTGTACTTATGCACAAAATGAGGTCCTGCCATCGTAAGTACTTCAAAAAGTTCAAAATTCCCCATTCTACGTTGATATGTGAGCGAATGAAATCTTCCATCAAAGTTTTCCATTCTTTCTTTGAGCCATACAGGAAAGATCCACTACCTTGTGTGCATTGTTTGCAAACCACTACACTAGCGACCAGGGTTGACCCTCTACCACTTCGATTCTATTTCCTTCCAAACTAAAGTCTTATTTACATTAGTCCGCTCTCTTGCAGAGCCACTAGAGTGTTTGTGTTGACCCCTGTATATGAAATCCCCCCTCCCCTAATTAAACGGTTTTAATTGTGGGTTCTTCATTGTGCGAGTCAATGTTAATCCTTGAGTCTAATCCACACAGACTCTCAATTCCAGTCCCTCCAAGGGCTCTGGTACTTTTGGAAAACGTGATAAGTGCTGGTTTCATCCCCAGTGAAAACAGAAATGCACTTGCGCTGTTGGCGTTACCGAGTCATTAAAACAAAACAAACGCAGCAGACAGGAATGAAGTGGCTGGGACAAACCGACCACCCCGTCTTTGAGAAACGTGCTTCGTGTAATCACGTTTCAGGCTGTTAATTGAAAAGCAGAGTGTTAATCTTCCTTTCTGAAGCGCTCATAATTACAGCCTGAGATTAAAGTCATCTGGAAATTTCCCTCACCTTCACGAAAGGGCAGAAACCGATGCTGACTTTATCTCATGTGTATTTAGTCTAGCACTGGCAGATGCCACAAATCCTAACCTGTGGCTTGATCACAACAGAGAAGGAACATTTCATTTGTTGTCTTCAAGTTTATTGGTTAAACATGATAAAAAAAAACTATTTGTTGACAGCTGTGCCGGTATCACTTCTTCATTCTATGATTGATTGATTGATTCAAGTGGTAAATGCATCATCACAGTGTTTTATGGATAACACAGGTAAAAACTGAAGAGCGTTTTCTTCTTAGGAACACGACCACACTCTTTTCCACGAATAGCAAGCCACTGGTTTAGCTAAGATTAGCTAGATAAAGTTTAATGTACAAAATAAATCGAAAGAACTACACATAGCCATCAATAAAGCCACGTTTTGTCAATGTGCTTGATTGCAGATGGCTTTTTTTAACCTGCTCCACAGTGCTCTTTTTTTTTTTGAAGGACAATGCGGAAAGGCTCTTTTTTAAGCTAATTTACCTAATTTATATCCATTTTCTCTGTTTCTCTCTACCTCTCATCACTGGCCTGTCCCTGTTTCGCTACATGTAACAGTGTATGTGATATAAAAGCTATATCATCATCATAACTAAATTTGAGTTTTGGCAAAATGCATTGAAGCAAGATAAATCGAATGACCGTTAACGTAATTTTAACATGGTAATAAACTAACCATCCACCAATTTCACGAGGCCACCATTTAAAGAATGAAAGAGAGCCTCCAGTGGGAAGAAACAATGAAGAAAAAGGTTACGGTTGTGCAAGTTTCTGTTTATGGAATACATTGTCTGACCAATAAAGTAATATATTTAACATTACTCTCTATACTAGCGATGCAGCCCTCATTAAAACAACCCATGGGACTTTTATTTTTAGCCCAATATAGTGCCACCACTAGTCCAAAATTGTACTAATGTTTAGAACTTTTGAACTGTATGGTCTAGAAACAAAATTCTTGATTCTAAATGGCTCAGGTTTTGAGGGGTGTCATTAGGGAAAGAATTATACGCAGCCTTGATTTGACTACATTGTATGTACTTATAACAAGTATTATTACCTTAACATAATAAACATTTAAAGAAAATGGTAACCGAACTAACCGTACACCAGGAGCACCACATTGGATTTGAGTGCCAGATTGAAAAAAGTCTGGAGGCCTGCTTGCAACAATTAAAATGACATGGAAATAAACGCTTCATGAAAAATTACGAAGAAAAAGGTGAGTGGACGAATAATAATGATAAAAAAAAACAATTGTAGTCCAGATGTCTGCTGCCATCTTCTGGTGTAATATAAAAAAGCTCTTGTTACATGTGTTTTTCATACTGTGGTCAACAGGGCATACAGGCTTTTATGACCGGATCAGTTGGATATTTAACCACAATTGCCCCAGACAAATTACTGATTTGTTTGATTATTATTAAAAAAAATGTTAATTTAACAATTAAACTAACAATGTTACAAACAGTTGTAAAGTGTGATATTACGATTTTCTGGAGGGACACCCAAGGCCATAGCACTTGAGGAAAAAAAACCCTGAGAATTCAAGGCAACCTACTTTAATGGATTTTTGAGTTTTGAGGGCAAACTCACATTGGAATTCTAAAACAGAACTCTACAATTGGATGTTTAACTGTAATAAATGAGATGACTTGTGCATGAAGAGTAAACAGCAGCTTCGATGCGTCCGTCAGTCACACACACACACACACAAGAGGAATGGCTCTCGGATCGATACTGAACACCACTAACAAACACATTCAACATCTCCTTCAAATAATTCATTCTACTTGAAACAAAAACCACGAAGAAGGAATCGAATGTAGCTTTTCACTGCAAGATATATGATTAAAACTCCCCCTATATTCTATTTCTCATCTTTGTTTCACGACCCTGATGATAGATGATTGGTTTGTTAGCTTGATTAGCCGCCTGCTAACAGAACACCGTGTTTGGATGAGAATCAGAGGCAAAAACGTTGCCCTGCAAATTGGAGAAAATGTCTGGAGCATCTGGGCTGATGTGGAGTGGCCAGCGTCTGGAGGCCTTGATCACTGATTAGGGAGATCAGAGCGAGGGTCTCTGTCACATATGCACACAAACCGCTGTAATCAACAGCTGCGTTTTGAGCTCAGGTGCTAAAAGAGGGTTGCCAGATCCCCCTCAGACTCTTCTCAATCTGAGCCTCAGACCAAACCCATCATTCAACACATTGAATATCTGTTAAGTAAAAATGCATACAACACAAAGAAATGCTAGAAAGTGTCTTATGCACATAAAAAAAAACAACTTAATAGAATTTGTTCTATTTTTACCCGCGTATTTTAATTGCTGTCAAAAATTGAGCAAGGTTTAATGGAAGTGGAAGATACAACTCAGGGTACGGACAAGGCAAATAAATAAAATAAGTCAACAAAGGTTAACCCCGTCTTTAACAGCAATGACACCCTGAAGTCTCGTGAGGTAGTTGTCAATGAGGTTCTTTATCTTCTCTGTTGGTAAAGCTTCAACAGTGTTACGATTCCTAGGGTATCGTATAGTTTTGTTAATATTATTTAGTATGTGTATTACACCGTGATTTTATTATTATTTTGCATGTTTTTGTACTCACGCTTGTTTCCTTGTTTATGTTTATGTGTGAGTGGATTGGAGGTTTGAATGGAGACAGAGAGCTATCTGCCAATCATGAGAAGGGGCGGGCCTATAAAACGCTGCCGGCTCAACACACAGGCCCCGCTCTCATCTGAAGTGTCCTCTAGCCAATGAGTGCTACGCCTCGTAATTTCTGCACGCTCGCTCATCCGCTCCGTCTCCCTGGACTCTCTCTCACTCTTTGGGAAACTTGATTTCCGTGCTGCTCCGGACTCTGACGTCAGCGTGCTTGCGCGCTAGTGTTAAGTCGCAACCCATTTATTTTTGCTCTGTGGCATCACTCCGCAAGAGACAATTAATTACCTTTTGTGTATCCTATTGTTTTTTTTTTACCAGTGTGTATGTAAGCAGTAGTGTGTGTGGGTAATTATTGTCAAAATTGAGTGTGTCTTGAGCGATTGGGTTTTCTAGTAGCTTTAGTTAAGTTGAGTGAGTGAATTCTTTGTGAATCTCCTAGTTATATTATTTATTTGAGTTCCAGTGTGTGCAGAGTGTGTGTGTGTGAATTTATTAGTGTTTATCGTGAATACTTTAGTCAAGTTTTATTTTAGTATTGTTTGGGGATTTAAGTAGCACTGTATATATGTGAAGCACCATTAATAAATGTTTGTTTGGAGTTCAGGTCTCTGTTAATGTTCCTCTTTTAGCCACTCAAAACACCACAACCAGACATTTCACTCTCATTTTATTACTTCTCACTGTGCGCTCCCTGAGCCATCTACTTACCATCCAATTTGGGGCGTAACAAACAGCATCAAACCACGGTCCACTTGTTGATTCACTATAACTACCTTGTGTTGTTGCTGTGCTCACCTTGGTAGCAGAGTCTGGCTGTTCCTCACATAGTTTGAAGCCTCCTACACAGCGGTTTCTGTTTCAGTTCATGACTGGGTTTCAGTCTACCTGTGAAACTGGCTGCGTTTTTTATAATATTGCATAAAACACCCTGAATAGAAACAAGAAGATCTGCATAAAATGTGATTATGTGGATAAAAAACGTGTACAATGTTATCCAATAAGAAAAGTGTGCATACTGTGTGATGGAAAAGCATTAACTAAATAACTTCCAGCGTTCGCATCAATATTCAGCACATGGAGGAAGTTTGTATATTCAAGTTTGTACAGCACAATGGCAATGAATTTTTCTGTCTGTTCTGGAACGCTATAAGGCGGCGTTAACGGACTAACCAACAAACCAGTTTCACATTTACATTCATGCGTTTTATCCAAAGCGACTTACATTGAAAGAATGAACAATTGTTTTGTCAGTTCTTGCTGGGATCAACATCTGAAATGTTGTTTTGGTCATTCTAAAATTCCTAAACTCTGTCATCAAAGTGGTTTGGGATTGTCACGCCCCAGAACAGTCTTTGACCGGCTGCGTCTCCTGTCTCCAAAAGCTACAACTAGATCTCATTCTATTACACTTGCAAATGGCCTTAATTCTTCCCATAATCCCACAACTACATTACCCAGACCGTCCCAAAACAGTAGTAGAGACAAAAACGTACAGTAAAACACACCCACACCAAACATAACAACCAGCATTATTCAATCAAAAATAAACACTAATAACTCCACTGAAAAGAGAACAGCGTCGAAGGGGGAGGGGAAGGGCGATGCCGGCACAGTGTCCATCGACCCAACCTTTGTTAAAAGGAAGTTACAGCAAATATTGAATTCATTTACATTTTTTCTTGCAAAATCACATTTTATATTTAGTCACTTCTGAAACTTCTTTACCTTGTTTTATGGAATGTTTACTAGGAGAAAATTATACTTTACTCTTTATTTTAAACGAGAATGATTATAAAATTAGTTCTCTCCATCAGCAAAAGAGATTACTTAATGCAAGCATTAACTCTGCCCCCTAGTGGATGGATTAAATGCTCTAATACAAATCAAACTAGACCCTAGCTTTTTTAGCTGTGTGGTCTCAAAACTTTTTTAATTCCTTTTTTTTTTCCAATGACAGTTCATTATATAGTTTAAATAGTTGGCTAAATATAGTTTTGTAAAATATTATGATAAAATCATAGACATAATATCGAGGTATGTTGACAGAGTGTATTGTTACACTCCTAATTATCATGTTTCTGGAAGAATTCAGTTAATTTTTGTACATTACTGTATATAACTTTATTTGTACATTTCACTGAAATTGTGGTCAAATTTGAACGTTGTCCAAGCAAAATAATGGTCTGCAGAAAGTGAATTCACAAGCGAATGCATAGTTTTCAAAAGCCACACAGTTGAGTAACCTGCATGATTTGAAAAGTCTCTAAAGGCCGTAAACGGATCTAAATCTGTCGATGAAACATCGGGATGTTTCTATCCGCCCAATGAAGAGACTTCATGCGTTTTCCTTGTGTTGGGATTTGGTCAGAGATGAGAGGAAGCTGAGAGTGAAGCTGGCTCCTGGCCTTCTGGAGCTCTCTCCGCTCATCGATTTCATCAAAAAAGATTTTCTTCTCCGGAGAAACACTTGAAGCTTTTAAGCAGCAGAAATTGGATTTTGCATTTTTTAGCCAGAAAGTTAATCAATACTTGCATTTAGATCCATTGCTCGGGAGAGCAGAGGAAACAACAGAGAGAAAGTTTTGTGAAAGGTGACGACTCTCTAACAAAAATATGATAAAAAGAAATTATTGAACTTTTCCTGATCTTTGGAAATCAGTATCGACCATTCTTTAAACCGTCTTCTTTTGTATTCAACGGAAGAGAGACATCTTACCAGCTCTGTAAAACTTGGTTGCTAAGGTAAACCGTTTGGTTGCTAGGGTGCCCTGTTTGGTGGCAGAAGCTCAAGCTGTCTAGGAGGAGGTGTAGAATTTTTTTTTACTGAAGCAAAAGACAAATAACAATATGTGTGATGTAGAGACTTTTTGTCGCACTCCCGCTTCTTCCCAATATTTTGCATATACATGAATAGAAATGGAAAGCAGATAGGTTTTGGTGAATGATAAAGACATGGGGGTTGGATTATTTAACTTATAGCGGTAAGGGGAGCATTATATTATGTTACTGACTATCATAGCAACCATATCTTAGCTGAGGAAAATTAGATCATTCATATTAGCATGGAGATCTTTGTATGATGTCATTGACTCCTTCATAGCAACTAAAAGCTCTACCCTGGCAACCATTCAATTTTACTTATAGTTAATCTTTGATCTCCAGTTTTTCGCGATTCTGCGATCGCTGAATTTAACGCAAAATCAACATAATGTCGCATTTTTTTGCAATCCTGCATAATTCGTACTTTAACCGCAAAATAATCGCAAAAAATATTTAAATAATAAAAAAAAACAAATATATATTTATTTTACGTTGATAAAGACGCTGCGCACGTGATGTCTGTCAGAAATGGCGAACGCGAGGGCATCTCACCTGCCCCCTCTCATAACTGCCAAAGACCGGGCTAAGCAATATCCAGAAATATTGCACGAGAGTGGGGGTAAATTGTTTTGCAGCCCGTGTAATAAAGTGTTGGATCACAAAAGGAAGTCTACAATTGATTATCATTTAAACGGGAGTAAACATCTCAGACAAACTGAACTGTGGAATCGGAGGAAACGTAAGCAGCTAACCATGTCGGAGATGGGTTCAAGGATGACGGCCGCGGGACGTGACCCAAATGAAGTAAGCATAAATTACTTGTGTTTTATTTGTCTGGTTGTTGTGTCGATTTGTTTTGAATCGATATGGTTTTCGTTTATATCAGGACGCATATCATTACTAGTGATGAAACCGCGACCCACGTATCAGGACGGAGGTGGTCTGCGAATTATTGTATATTTTCAACTTGTAGATTATTAGCAAAGTTTGAACATTTTTACTGCCTTCATTAAAAAAAAAGTTCTTGAAATGCATAAATTATAAATTTTCTGTATATGTTTTGGTCCTATTTTGTTTCCTTTTGTCCTTTTTAAATTGCTATTTATTTAAATAAAATAAAAAATAAAGGAATGAGAACTTTTTACTTATTATACAGTCATTTGTTTTTACAAATAAATCGCAAATTTTTTCACAAATTTCTAGGACATTCCACCACAAAATGAGTAATTTTCCTCGCAAAAATCACAAAAAAAAATCGTGAAATCCTGGAGGGACTGTAATAAGAATACGTTTATATGTCACTTTTACGAGTCAGAGTTTCATAATAATGTGTCAATAAAACACATATTATTGATAAATCTGGTGTAAATTAAGTTACTTTTACAAATTCTGAACCTCTTTCCGTTGATTTTTTTTATTTTTATTTTGCAGAATCTCCTTCAGATCCTTCTTCAATAGGAATTAAAATCCGAACAGCAGGGGTTTTAAAGTTTGGATAAAACACCCCTAAATACAACGGTAATGAGTTCCAATACAAAATAATCTCATACGGCTCACTCTCCCGAACTGATTTTCTCCTCTATATTGAATAACCTGGTTATTCCCAACACCAGCTCCAAAGAAGTGCATACCAGTGTTTTTATATTGATGTGCATTATTATTCAAAGGGTTTCTGGAGAGTAAAAAGTCTTGGATCAATACCAGGACATCAATATCGTGTTGCAAGACTGCAAATATTCAGAGAAAATAATCAGAGAATCATAAAATCAGGTTTGAACTGCAGGAAACGTCCAAGTTCAAGTTCGTTTAATTTATATAGCGCTTTTCACAACAGACATTGTCTCAAAGCAGCTTTACAGTAAACCAACAAGTTTAAACTCAACAAAGTGAAAAATAATATTAATTACTAAGTGGTGTATATGTCCCTGATGAGCAAGCCTGGGGCGACTGTGGCAAGGAAAAACTCCCTTTTGGAAGAAACCTTGAGAGGAACCGGACTCAAAAGGGAAACCCATCCTCATTTGGGTAACAACAGCATTTGGGTCCCTATAGTTCCTGAAAAAGTGACGATCGCCTTCTCTCTGACGCCTACATGGACTTTCCTTTGATCTTGTTAAAGTACCAAACGGCAAAAACCTGACCTGAATGAATGCACCGCACCATCAGACGTAATCGCTCTGGCCATGGCTGAAGCTGCAGATCTACAAGTAACGAGTAAGTGTCTAAATGAAAGAGTGCGCTGTTGTAATAAAAGTCAAAGTGTGAATCAGACAGCTCACCGGTGGAGTCTAATGGTGAAGCGAGCGCTTTATTTCCAGGTGTGTTTGACCCTGATGTGCTCCGGGACTCTGGATTGAATCGTTTAAACTGTGATTGTTTGAGTTCTGCAGCAGTAAATAAAAGAGTGCGGAGAATATGGAGCTGCCGGGAAGGTTGTGCGTTCAATTCCAGGGTTTAGTGACCTGGAAACTGAATTTAGACTCTAAAGGGGCAATTGACTGGGAATGAATGGCTGATCGTGCTGCGTGTGTGATGCCCGTTCACTAAAGAAATTATGTAAATCAGGCAACTGTTGAACTCCATTTACTCAGCACGATTCCTCCAGCGCGTTCAGGTCAGATCTCAGTGAAGAACTCCATTTTATTATAATCGAAGCACGCTGTTTGTTACAGGACTCCTTTAAAGAAGCGGAGGAAATTGCCTGCGTTTCGTCATCGGGTTCAATCACTTACCGTGATTCATTATATGTACTTTATTCAGTTTAACCCCCAGTCCTTCCAGGTCTAGGAAGAATATGCATCATGTAACGCAGCTTACATGTCGAATGAATTCTCTTCAGCCTGGGTGCCACAACAATGGGAGTGTGGGTGTTTTAAAACATACACTTTTCAATGCAGTAAAATCAGTTTCGCTGTTAGTGGTATGTTTGTATTGCTGTGAAATCACCTTTTGATTATATCTGTAATACAAACCTATGGCTTGCTCCATAATTAAATGTCAGGCAATTTGAAAATCATGAGCGCTAGTCAAATTTTTATCAAGCTGATGTTAAATAAATAAAAAACAGCATTAAACAATAGAGTACGCATTGTTGTAGATTTTAATCAGGCCACGCCCCCTTCACTGAGATTGAGTGTCAAAATCAGTGATCAAATGCTGCATTTAATATTTAAAAAAAAGTGCAAAATTGCAAGTTAAAAAGAACTGACTTGGCCAGAAACTGCATGTCCTGACATTTATACGTTTCTCAATCAGGCAAGTACACAAAGCAAAGTTGAAAGGTGCACAAAGGCTTCAATGCATGGTCGTACTTTGACTCCACTTACTCACTTATGACGAGCTTTCTGTGCACTTGACCAGAAGCTACATTTCAGACATTTACCCTTTCCTGATTTAAAGCAAAAAAATATATAAATTCACCAAGAAAATACCAAAGCAAAGTTTAAAGTTCCTTGGTCTTTACTTTAAAATGAGACTCGTCTGGGAAATTAAAGTGATGAACACTCTGGTTGTGTGTGGACATACATGTACAAATCAAAGCTAGGAATGCTTTCTGTAGTTGATGCTTGCACTCAAACCCTTTAACAGGTTTTTGCCACTACCTTCGTGAGTTATGTGAAGTCAAGTGTATATCTTGGTTGTGTTTCTAAGTTGTCGGCTGTTTTTTTGTGTTTTTAGTGCCGTCAATCATATCAAGTTTTTTTATTTCAATTCATTTTGATTGGTAAACAACATAACCCAAAGTTTTCGCTCTACTTTTGTTCAAACTTTAATGGATATTTGACTAAAACAACACAAAAGCCTTTCTTTTGGTTACAAAGGTCCGATTTTCCATTAGATGTTTGAAAAGCTAATGGTTCTCTGTTACATTAAATTACGAATGTTTCTCTCATATTCACTGCAGCTTTTTGAAAGATAAATGACTGCTCTAAGAAGTGTGGAATAATAGCACTTTTGGCAAGAAAAAGGGAACAAAAAGCCTGTTTGGCTTTAATTAGAGCCTCTATTTTTACCAGTCAAGGTGACGTGCTAATACATGGTGAGCCCAGAGTTTCAGTCTTACACTGACTATGCTAATAATGGGCTTTCTGACTCTGGGGATTTTTATGGAACATGACAGACTGAAGCAAGCTCACATCATATGTGAATCATATTTTGTGCCGTATATGGAGACTCCATGTAAGGCATATATAACGGATTTATTCAATCAGATCAATAAAGTGAGATTTAGATCACTGGATGTATTGAGTTTTACATCAGTGTATCGAGTCTGGAATGAAAAACGAGGTGAGGTTTAGAGATTGTCTCGTCAAGGCAAGATCGAGCACAGCAACAAGACACAAGGTAGTTCTGCATCAACAAGGTCTATCCCAGAGCAAGAGTTCTAAGCAAACTGTGGATTCGAGATGCTGATGAAGCACAAAGACACAGTTGTTTGCCGAAAAACTTGTGCGGTCCACAAAAGCTTTTTACCCTTTGAAGCAATACAAACAGCCTAGCAAACTAGCAGAAACCAGTTGGATCCAGGTACACCCATTTAATATCCGAATAAGAAAAAAAAGCCATAGCTCCTATAGGAGAGCATGCTATGTGACTACAGAATGCATGAAAATATAGGAAATGGCAGCAGGAGCTTTGGACTTATGATACTAAGTGTTTTCAAGTAATGGTTAAGCATGGTGGAATGTTTATAATGTTTGCACCTCTACAGATTTGGTCAAGATAATGCACTCAATGAGAGGAAAATGTAGATATTTATCCACCAGCCAATGCCATCAGGGAAGTGTATGATTTTGGAGCAGGACAATGCCCCAAACACACACTTTTATAAATTTGTAAATAAGTGAAATAAGGGATTTGTTAGTTATACAGAGAAAGGGGGTGGGGGATCCACGGGTGCATGTAAGGACAAAAGACGCTGCACATTTATCGTGCGGTTGCACAGGGTGATGCGGGTTTAAATCCCACACAAGTCACCCCCCCCCACTCGCTTCTCTTCATGTCATGATGCTGTCCTATCAGAGGGCAGTTTGTTCATTAGTAGGGGTTCAACAATGACTGTCTGCAAGCAATGTTAAGCATGGTGGAGGGAGCCTGAATCTCTACAGATTAGGATTAATGGTTTCGCAATGCTGAGAATTAAAGGCAGTTACGATTTTGCAGCAGGACAATGACCCAAACAAGCGCCTAAACTCTATCACCTTATGGCACCTCTTCATTAACAGATATTTTCTGTATTATCAGCAATGGTGCCACATTTTCTGAACAAGATTGCCTTCACTGCCTGTAGGAGGCGACAGAGAACAAAAAAATAAACAATGTTCAGTTCTCTGTAAGCATATCTGATCATGAAAACTGCCGTACGCAATGTGTTTGCTAACCTCCACTGCTACAACACAATAAATCATCAAATCAATCCTAAACTCACGCTAGCGACTCTTAATTCCAGCTAGAAATATAATGTTGAGGAGTGGTTTGCATTTCCGGTGAACACGCGCGTGTGTGTGTGAGTTCAGAGTTAATGGATTTTGGTGTGATGGGATCTTCATTTAGCTCGAGGGCTGAGAGCACGGAGACCTGAGCAGACGTGACACATATTAAAAATGGATGGAGCAGGAAATGGGACAGTTATGTTGATTTATTCTCATTCAGAGGAAATTGTACCAATGTCTGCTTTAAACGATGAGCCGTGTTTTCCAATTAAACTGTGGCTGCGAAGCCTGTCAGAACGATCCCTCTCTGGTGTGTGTGGAGGTGTTAAGGAAACCGAATGCCCCACCATTCGACAGCTTGATTTAAGATTCATTATCAAGGTCATTTTGACCGTGGACTGTATTTTACTGACCGCATTATTCCACAGAGTGAAGTGCAGACTTCCTTAATCCAGTTCTCTTGCGGTTCAAGGAACATCACCGAGGACTAAGTGTACAATATATGCATCCAAAACAGATGCCAGAGCCACCTCAGCTGGCTCCTCACAATGGGTCAGTCTGTGAAACAATGAGAACAGGGAGGCAAACAAAGCTATAGATTAGCTTTGCCTCTATCTTTCCTTACCATTACATGCTAATGTGTACAGCATTGAAATTATTTGTACAGCAGATTATTCTTAAAACGTATGTATTTGAACCTGGTACATCGTCTAAAAAAAAACAAAACTTATGAGTTCAGAAAACATAGAACTTTGAACAAAGAGCACCAACTCTTCAAGGTGCACCTACGTAGATACACTAATTGTAGAAAACACGAGCAAAAAAATGTCATGTATGTTGAAACCCAGTCATGACCAAAAACAGAAACAGCAGTGTACGATGTTAAAAACTTTGGTGAGGAACAGTCAAACTTTGTTACCAGGTGAGGTTAAGAAAAAAAGTTAATGTCATGGAAAGATTGAGCAATAAGGCACACGGTAGCTATGCTGAATCAACAAGGTCTCTCCCAGAGAAAGATTACTAAGCAGGATTTCAATATGTGCACAAAAAAACATTTTAGCTTCAGTAGTCAGCCAAGGAAATGTAGTGGAATATGAAAAGCATCAAACCAAAGCCTAATAAGAACTAATCTTCATCATGAAGAAGAACGAGAAGTACTGGAAGCGATGGTGCAATCCGAGCCCTGATCACCGAGTGTGTCAGAACAATGTGAGAAATCCACAGAAGACATTTTCAAAGGTGCTGTAAAGGTGCTATAGCTAGAGCTACAGTGACTTATTGAAATTATTTATCAAGCCCATTACAGAAGACTCTCATGTGCTGCTTGTGCTCATGTGCAAAACTTCTGCATAAGTTCTTCTCTCATCTTTGTTGTATTCAATAGCAAAGCTGAAATGTTAGGTTTGATATCGCCGACTGACACACAAGAACTCCCGCCCTCCTCTGACTAGCACTTGCTGATTGGATGTTTGCTCCAGAAATGCATTCATATCCATAAAGAAGTGGTCTGCCATGGGTTTGAAACAATAATACAAACGGGAGTAATTCAAATGAGGAAAAACAGAGGACGGCGCACCATTCGGTTCGATATAAAACCAAGTGTTGTGGTATCTGTAGTTTATACTGTTGGTGTCTGATCACAGGGAGCTGTTTTGACAAAAAAAAGTGGAGAAAAGAAAGGATTTGGGGCGAGATTCCAGTATGAAGCTGCAATGAAAATGTAGGATGAGCGCCCCCGAGTGGCTCTTTTGCATCTTATTCACATCATCAAGAGAGCCAGCCTTCATTGGTCACTCTATTCGCGATAAAATGCATCCAGTATGGCAGTGAGAAACAGATGTGTGGTGTCCCGTTAGTTTTGTGATGTAACTTCCTGTTCCATCTCAGACAATAAGATTGTAAATATATTTTCTTTTACATGACTTTGGCGTTTGCTTTCAGAACTCAAAACTGTACAGCAACAGATTGCCTTAAAATACCTCAACTAGTTACGAAAACGTTCAGAAAACATAAAAATGGGCATGACACAGAAAAAAAAGCATTGTTTTACCAGAATTAAATCATGTGAAAGGAAACACAAACATGAGACACATCTGCGTCATCACCCAACTGACCAATTGACACAGATGGCTAAAAAGATCAAAATTAGATTTTTGAATATATTTTAGTACATTTTGAAGGGGTAAACAAGAGGGAACTCCAATGAAATCAAAGCATGAACTCTGTGTACCATTACGCCCCTAATATTTAGGTTTACTAGTTCAAGTGCTAATACAAATTACTCAAATAACTCTTTTGAAAACAATGCGGAGAGGACGGGAGATGGTATTTTCTGAGTTGCTGGGGTATCACCATAACACTTAGCCACCATCTGCACTGTGCCAATAGTCATTTAGAACAAAACATCTCAATACGTTGAAGACACAGGAGCAGCTGTGGATCGAAGCCTCTATCTTCAGTGCAGCCTGTGAAGCTGGGGCTCGTATGTTTTACAAGAGCAAGAAATGAAATGAGTAAAACCAAGGTCTGATTTCTCCCTTCTGCTGCGGTGCATTCAGCTCGCGCTCATCTTTTCCAAATGATTTCTCTTTCAGGATCTGAATCTGATGAAAGCCCGAAGCCAAAGCGGAATAAAGCGCGGGTTGTTTATTACAGGGGAGAAGATTTACAACCGCAGCACGAAACAGAAAAAAACATCAGCCAGGTAAATAATATCCAATGAAAAACACTCGACGAGAGCTCTGATTGATGGCAGACTCGAAAAATATGCAAAATTGCTCTTGGTTTGCCTTTTCGTAATATAAAAAATATATTAACAACACAACATAATTCACATTCTGAAGTGAAATAACAATAAAACGTTATGAAGTATTGTAAATATGTCAATGATAATAATGAAATTGATGAAATAGACTTTATTCTGTCTGTCGCAGTTAAAGGTAACTTACTAGTAAACTGTTGGACGGATCATTTCTTTGATTATGTTACAGTGTGTTTTTTCATTCTCTAGAGACCCAGCAACACGTGTGCGTGCTTTAAACATGGCTTGTTTCCATGGTGACCGCACTTCTTCCACATCCTGAAAGCCACCGCAGCATGTGATGGAATAACTTTGAATCACGACTGAAGAGCAATGAGTTTAGTCAACTTTGATCTCGAGTCACCTCTTTAACCAGGACAGGTGACGACATACAGGGGGTAAATAAATGCCGGGGGGGGGGAACAAAACATTAAACACAAATATTTTTGAATAATGAATTGATCGGTTTTATATAATAAACTACATGGCTAAAGTTTGCTGTTGGCTCGTGCTAGTGTTGTTTAAAGCCTTTTTAAAATGATGCCAATGATTTTTATGAGATGAGATACAGAGTTACCAAATTGCTGAGATACAGAGAACCAATCCCTATGTCTCTATGACTTTTGCAAGCTAAAAAAATAGTTATGGAAGTTTGGTTGCTATGGTAAACAGTCTCGTTGCTATGGAGGGGTCAGTCACATAATATAATGATCTCCATGTCAATATGAGTAAAATTTACCAACCCCTATGTCTCTAGGACTTTTGCAAGCTAAAAGAAAAGTTGTGAAAGTTTGGTTGCTATGGTAAACAGTCTCGTTGCTATGGAGAGGTCAATCACATAATATAATGATCTCCATGTCAATATGAGTAAAATTAACCAACCCCTATGTCTCTAGGACTTTTGCAAGCTAAAAGAAAAGTTGTGAAAGTTTGGTTGCTATGGTAAACAAGCTGGTTGCCACGGAGGGGTCAGTCACATAATAAAACGTTCACCATGTAAATATGAGTAAAATGAACCAACCCCTATGTCTCTATGACTTTTGCAAGCTAAAAGAAAAGTTATGGAAGTTTGGTTGCTATGGTAAACATTGTAGTTGCTATGGAGGGGTCAGTCACATAATGCACCGTTCACCATGTCAATATGAGTAAAATGAACCAACCCCTATGTCTCTATGACTTTCGCAAGCTAAAAAAAAAGTTATGGAAGTTTGGTTGTTATGGTAAACAGTCTAGTTGCTATGGAGGGGTCAGTCACATAATGCACCGTTCACCATGTCAATATGAGTAAAATGAACCAACCCCTATGTCTCTATGACTTTCGCAAGCTAAAAAAAAAGTTATGGAAGTTTGGTTGTTATGGTAAACATTGTAGTTGCTATGGAGGGGTCAGTCACATAATGCACCGTTCACCATGTCAATATGAGTAAAATGAACCAACCCCTATGTCTCTATGACTTTCGCAAGCTAAAAAAAAAGTTATGGAAGTTTGGTTGTTATGGTAAACATTGTAGTTGCTATGGAGGGGTCAGTCACATAATGCACCGTTCACCATGTCAATATGAGTAAAATGAACCAACCCCTATGTCTCTATGACTTTCGCAAGCTAAAAAAAAAGTTATGGAAGTTTGGTTGTTATGGTAAACATTGTAGTTGCTATGGAGAGGGTCAGTGACAATATAACGTTCCACATGTCAATATGAGTAAACCCTTCGGGTTTTGAGGCACTACAGAGTTTCATCTCCCTTCACGGATTTTCAATTGGGTCCAAATCTGGACACTACAGGCCACTCCACATCTTGCCACATTTCTGTTTGAGGTCACTGTTCTACGGTCACAACACTTCTGCATTGCTCTTATTGAGGGATGGAATTTTTGTCAAAATCTAGTGATTTAACTTCAATTTGGTGCAATTGTCCTACCTCTTTACAGAAATTATGTTCCAAAGAAACACCAAAGCATGATAATCCCACCCCCATGCTATCCGTTTGAGGATATTTTGGCATTTGAACTCATCTTCTTCCTTGAGTGATGTTTCTGCCAAAACACCCCGCACTTATACAGTTTTTGGCAAGCACATGCAACAAATAATAGATAGAGGTATGGTTCCAAATGATAGATGCTAATAGTGACTAGCAATGAATGAGGTCTCTGTTTGGACTCTGGGTCTACAGAGTTTATCTGAAGGACAGCAGCTTGGTGGTTTAGGAGAAGCATCTGAGGACACTAGGAGGAAGAGCTGAGCTCGGGCTTCTTTAAAAAGAACAACATGAACAAAACAGGCATTAAATAAAGCAGCTGAAGTTTACAGAGGCCGCTTACTGGTGTTCGTTTCTGCTGAGCAACGGAGAATGACCAACTGTATCTAATATCGTCTGCAGATTGCTGGAAATATAGCCTTGGCTTTTTTAAACTTTTTCTACCCTCTTCTTTCTGCTTCTAAAGCTCAAAGAAAAATTATATATATATCAGAATTTTTTCACATCTCCATTTGCTAGGTAAAATAAACGCAAGTGGATAAGAACACTTAGCCATTAGTGAAGCTAAATGTTGCACATAGCGCACAACAATCGCTCCACAAATAAATTGTCATATTTTGTCAGTCGATGTGACTCTCAGAAGGAAAAGGAACAGCAGGGTAAAGTTATGCAAATCTCCCTGGCTGAATAATGGATATTCTGATTACATGTCAAACTGAAGCTCTGCCAGGGTCTGTAGTTGGGGTAAAACTGTATTAAGAGCGTGTATAATCTCTGTATCCATGACAATTCCGCTCCAAATCCTGAATAATAGGTCTGTACGGAAGCATTAAAAGAATAAGAACATAATACAACACAGAGAACCTTCAGTGTGGCAAGCCTTTTAAGCGTTGATTTGTTTACAACTACCAATACTCCTTATTGTTAAATGAGCAATTCCACCAAACGGGTGCCATTTGCTTGTTGTAACTTTTCAATATTTCTTTCTTTCTTTTTTTTTTAAACACAAGTAATGGGAATTGGCCCAACTTATTTAAATGTTTTATTAGATTCATAATCGAAAGATGGGCGCTGTGTTTTCTTGTTAATAACCCTCTTGTTATTCTTTATATAAGCGAGTAACTGAGCTGAGATAATAGAACTGAGTTTTTAGCAAAGGATTAAATACATGTGAAAAAACCACATGGTGCCCCTGATTATAGAAAGAATTCAGTTATTTACCAAATATGTGCATTTTTACACTAAACTAATTAAATCTGAGTTTGAGTAACGGGAGAGACTCTCCAAGATATCATCACAAACTCATCAAATATGTAAATTGAGAGAACGTACCTTTGCTCTTTCCACGAGCTTCTAAAGATCCAAGTGATGCAACTACTTGTTGAAAAACTGATTTATAGAAATTCTCCAGTTTTTCTGGAGGTGGATGGGTTGGCGTAATGAGTAAAAAGCTGGGGACATGACTAAACTGCTCTTTTTATCTAAGAAAGTAAATAAATGTGCTTGAAAGAATCATTATATTTTATAATGAAGTGTCAGAGACTGGGGACAGGCCCAAAATGCTATTTTTCAGTGTTTTATGTGGATTTTTTCAATATATTAGCTTAAATTTGAGAATATTACGTAATACACTTTGCTTAGTAATGTATCTATGAAGTATTTGTATTGTTTATTTATACAAACAAAGTCCCAGAACCACAGAATGGTTCATATCTGATCATCACACATCTTCTGTTGGTTGGTAAGCCTCTAGTATAAGAAATAAAGCAGCTATAAGATGTTTATTGTAACTTCCTTTAAAGCTTTCCTGCCCAACCGTCTGGAGCGGAGGCTAATTAATATTGATTATTTCTACACAAAACACTGCGAGAAGAGCTGCACTTCCTGTGGGAGTATGAGCATAAAGCTTTTGTATCTGTTCTGAAACGCTGTTTAAAACTCCAACTAAACTCCAGGAGTTTGGCCTCGGGCCCGCAGCACAGAAAAGATGTGAAGCGGCCAGCAAATATTGCCAAACAATAAGCAGCATGAACCTAATGTGATTTCAAATGCCACGTTTGTCCCTTACAGCTCCACTGATCCGTGAAAATGCTTTTTGTCATGGCACAAAGACTATTTGACAGTATTGACAGAGCACTTTATGAGGATAATCATAATCAGGTTCCTGCTTTTCAACGGCAATCCAGGAGGCATTTTGCAGTACTTAGATGTCAGCGGATAACAAGTATGAGCTTTTAAAATGAAATCATCTGCAGTAATCAATAGCCATAAGCAGCCTGCATGGAAAACGAACCCAGTGCTGCAGAAAGAAAGAGTTCAACCTGAAAAGCGATCATCATTTGGACATTTTTAAAGTTAAAGTGTCACAACACCCCCGGGAACGCAGGTTGCTTTCACAACCCAGTTTTGAAAAACTTAGGGGAAAGAGAGGTTTGCGTAAAAATAGGACACTGCACATTTTCTTTCATCGAAAGAGTGCTTTTGCTCAGACGCTTCTTAAATAGGGAAGTTGGGGTGGCAAGTGGTGTAGTTGGTTGTCCAACAACCGGAGGGTTTGCGGTTTCATCCCAGGGTCCATTCTGCCATTGTGGCAATAGGCAGGCCACATCACCCCTGTACGGATGTATGTGACTGGTGAGGTGTGTTTGGTGGTGGGCAGGAGGCCATGCTCTCTCATTCTGCACGTAGGCAGCTGTGGGCTACCAAGATAGCTTATGTAAATGTGGTGTGTAGGCTCTGAACATTTAAAAAAGGCATTAACTTTGTTGTCTGGTGATCATTGTGAACGGATGGAGCAGAATCAAACAGCTGGTACCGAAATAAGAGGCAATTTCACGTATTTTGTTTACTACTGTCGATACCAACATGCTTGCAAGGAAAAATAACGTGGCTAGCAAACTTGACAAGCTCAATGGGATTTAAGGGAAATTAATAGATTTATTGCTTGACCCCAAAAGCATCAGATGGATATTTAGCGTTATAGCAACAATACACGATACACATGTGAAACAAACACGCACAAACACTGTGAAAATGTGTTATTAGAAATTTTGAGCAACTACGGGTGTCTTCCTCCAAAATAAAATCAACCATTCGAACATTGTGTGTGCGCTTCTCTTTATGTTGAATTGAACCAATAGACTGTTGAGAATCCTTTCAAAAACATACATTGGCAGCAGTTTTTGGGTGTTCCTCAAGCAGTTTAATCCTCCTCCAGAGTTGTTTCTGTTTCAGTTGATCACATTTACAAAATAAACAATCATTATTTGTATTTTTGAAAGCATGCACCGGTCTAAAAACCTCAGTTTTGGTCATATTTAACTTTAGATTTGTGTAGGCGTGTGGCCATTTGAGTGAGATCCACGGTCACACTTGAGTTCCAGTTTCATCATCCCATTGTCAATTATACGCAAGTTATACTCTGATCAAGAAGAAAAGACTAGCGGCTACGCCCACTTTAAGCCTCAAAATCCATGAAACCTATGCATGACAAAAACTACATCCAATTTTAAATGTTTTTTTTTCTGCAGTGCATCAGAGAAGTGTTAACTACGTCGACAAACCAGATTCTTTCCATAAGTAGGTCATTTCACTCATCTACTGCAATATGCAAACTACAGAGAATGGAAGGGTGCCATTTTGAACAGACTTGAGCTCTACAAAAAAGCCAATCTTATTTTCCATAAAGCTGCTGATATACTTGCACCGTTCCAAATGGAAGTTTATGAAAGTATTTGGGAACTTTTCTGCCAGAGAGCAGGTGTCTGTCAGTCTGTGATCTGATCATCGCTGTGGATAAACACTTCAGGCACACGACTGCCCTAAACTCATCGTGGTTTAAACACGGACCATGACTCTGAACAGCAGCCGTCAGCTAAGGACTGAGTGAGACAAATCTCTTACCTTGCCGCAAGGCTCCACACTGGTGTCTGAGGATGGCAGGTGATCTTCATCTGAACAGCTGCTGTGGCCTCTCGCATTGACATCTGGACCAGGAGCACATCTGCTGCCGCTTCTGATGCAGTTTGGGAACATCGCCTTCAGCTTTTTTCTGCTCTTTTGAAAACATGAACTCTTTCAATTGGGCCAGATTGTGATTAATTGCCTTAAGCATTTAAATGTGGCAAGCTGCTGAGCTCAAAGCTACACTGAGGAACAATAAATAACTAAAACAAATGCTACCATTTTTTAAAAGAGAAGAGCTAATTAAATGTGTTTGGATGCCCACTGTTATAAAATACGGAGACTCCTTGCAGCAACACACTTTTCCCCCCAATGAATTGTCATTTGAATATGAAATCCATTTTCACCAGGTAAAAAAAAGTAAAAAAAATAGTGGAAAATGTAGAGATTAAAAAGACAAACATTTGAGATAAAAAGAAGAATTTTGAGTTAAAAAAACAACAACAATTGAAATCAACGTTAGCCTTTTGGAATTTTGAGATTAAAAAAAAAGTCCAAATTTTGAGATTAAAAGTTGAAAAAAAGTTAATTTTGAGATAAAAAGTAAACATTTTTAAAACAAATGTACAAATTTTGAGATAAAGTCCAACAATTGAGATAAAAAGTTATTCATGTTTGGCAAAAAGACCAACATTTTTAGATATAAAGTAAAAAATTTGAGACAAAGAAGTAAAAAAATTGAGAAATAAAAGTTGAGGCTAAAAAGTACAAAATTTAAGCTACACAAGTTACTTTTGTATAAGGATATTCAGTTAATTATTGACCTCCATGATCAACCCCACTGTCGAGCCACTGATGAGCCGTGAAGGCATTACACAATATTTCAAACGTGGTTTTACTAATGATTATATTCTTGCATTATTAGCCGAACACCATGAAATTATGCAATTTGTAAAATTAAGGCATCTGCAGGGCCAGCAAGTAACTTTCTTTTTAGCTCAGAATTTTGACCTTTTGATTTTTTTTAATCCTGTTGAAATGGGCTTCCATATTTAAATAGATACTACATAAATATTTTGTAAAAACAACATAATTATGTCATGAGAATCTGGTCGAATGTAATGTTAAACTCAGGACCCTGAAACACTGTCTGCTGGAGCCAAAGTTTGATCAAATACATGACACTTCAACCATTTCATGGTAGAACACAAATAAATTCAACTTTATAAATTCATAGTCCCACACAACATGTAGACCACACACAGGGAGGACTTCATTTAAAATTTTTCGCCTAGTCATTTGTGCACTTTTTTTTTCCCTTTAAGGCTAAATTATTCTCGCTTATTAGTTCAAATTAAAGGGGGGCACAAAATTCTACACGGGTCATCCGTATTTCTTGGTAAAGTGAGCAACAATTGTGGTTGACGAAGCATTAATACTTTCAGTTTTACGGTAATCTTTTTGAAATAATTATGTCTATTTACGACTTATTCATATTATGTCGCAATTCAGTGCAAAAAAAAAAAAAGTATGTGTAGTAGCAATGAATCACCACAAGAAAACGTAGAAATGCCAAAGAAAGAATTCTGCAAATTGCAACAAAAAACGTTCAGGCTTTAAATGGGAACATTAAAAATGGTAAAATTTAAAATGTTCTCAAATTGACTATTTTTGGCAAATAAATTAAACTGAAGTTCATTCAGGCTGTAGGTTTAAGATCTATTACAATATGAGCTGTGATGTTAGCTTCTCACTTTTCTTAAAGAAGGTTTATTCTCTCCTGTGTGTTAATCTCAGATTACTTCATACAAAGAGACATTCATTGAAAGAAGGTTGGAGAAAATTAACATGAAGCCTATATCTCATTTCTATTCGGCTGAAGAATAGACAGGGATGAGTGCAAATGAGAAGCTAAATTCATCACAAAGGCTCGATCAGAAATATGACATTTTGTAGCACTTTTCAATGAGAATAAAGATACTTCTTATTTCAAAACTCGAGTTATAAACCTATATGCTCTTTATGAATTGTCTGCAGGCTAACCTATCAAATGTAAACGTTCCAATATGTTCTTAAAATCTTTAAAAAAATATGTGATTGAATGAAGTTAACACCTACCGTGGTTCAACATGTTCGATTTTCAGCCTTTAGCTCCATTCTGTCATCCGTCTCGACAGGCCACTAGTTTCATTTATCTATTAAGATGCAAATTAACATAACGTTAACATAATTAACATGTTTGTGACCAGAGAGCCGTTAAACACTGTTTACACATTCACCTCGAGTATATTTGACATTTCAATGTGTTGAGTGTCGAGTTTATCTCACACAGCTCAGGTGCGATGAGCGGAAGCTAGGCGAGGCTTCTTAATGCTAGCCCCTGGTATACAATTAATTATTACTTTAATAAAAATTGCTCTTACGTAGCGCCAGCTGAAACAAAATGATTAACAATTATAATTGGCGTTTATAAATTTATTTTAAAACGGAATTTATCAACTTGCTAGTTAACATTAGCATATATTAAAAGCCTTTCTGTTAGCATGCTACAGTGCTAATTGTTTTTGTGAACGGTTTCTTTTGTTTATTTAATTTTTTATGACAGATAAATTTTTAATTTGAGCATTAAAACTTTTGAAAGAAAAAACTACACACAAAATTATTACATTTTATATTTCAACATGAAAATCCAGATCACAGTGGAAGATAAGCAGAAAAGCCTCTCTCCATAAACATAGTCATCTAACCACAATGTCAAGTGGTGGATTGCAACCAATCAGTAGGCAAAACAGAGTAGGTGAGGCATTTAGTGTTAGAAATTATCATAGTTTAACATATATTAACATCATAGTTTTATTTTAACATGTTGCAACCTGAATGTAAACTGTTGGTACGTCACTTTGTTGTTGGGAGCAGATGGAGGTCTGAATGGTCATAATGAGGCTAGACTATCCCATTTATCAATGGTTGATCCAGTCTTCGGATGATCCTCCAAAGCCTTCAAAATCTGGGTAGGCTGTGTCTTCCAAAAATACGCAGAACCTGGATTGAGACACAGCTTATGTAGAAGGTTCTACATTACATTTCTAATGCATGGAATCTCTGCGGCATGTCTTTGTTCTTCATTTGAACCTCCTATGGCATTGCATGGCTGGAACACCTCTTTGGTGTTGGGGCATCAGAATATTCCTGAGCCCCCTCGACTGTCTCCTCTTGCTGACAAAGAGTAGCTCCTCCTTAGAGTCCAGAATCTCTAAAGAAATACCCCGTTACCTGGAGAGGAAACTCTTGACCATAGGTGAAAGTAGAAACATCCACCTCACAACCCGTCTTTCCATTACCTGCTATTGTTTGAAAAAAAAAAAATTCTTCTATGATAAAATTCATATTTTTGTTATCAATAGGTTGCAAACTCACCTTTGAAGTTTTCGAAAAGATACATTTCTGAGCTCCTTAACCACTTAATCGTGTGTTCCCATTCCTATATCTGAAGCCTTTTATAGTCTGTTTACATTAGGATAGATAAAACTTTAAAGGCTTAAATATGCCCTGTTCAAGTGTCATTGGAAGAAAAGAAGCACCCTTCAGACAGATAACTATACCTCAGTAGTTAAATCATGAAACTCGGCTGTCACAGCAAACAGAAATACAAACCGTATCGAGGGAATCGAAGATATCTTTGTTTGTGTCAGCCTCCAATAAACTCAAAACAGTTATTTTTCTTTTCATTACATAAATTACTCAGCATGCCTCATCCTGGGGAGTTTCCGGATGATTCCGCTTCTTGAAAGAAAACCATCATTTCCTCTGTCTCTCTAATTTCCCTCTTTTGGAAAGTGATAATTACAGCATTACTTCCAGTACTATTGCATCCTGAACATTTTCTCTAAAAAAGAGCACTGTGAAATATCATCCACTGTTCGTAGCTTTTAAGATAACTATCTTATCCAGAAATGACACCTTTGTGAAGGTTCTATTTTGGTTCTCTGTCAGTCCACAAACCTTAAAGGGGTCATATTATGCGTAATGCAATGAAAGTTGCAGCCTACTATACGAGAACTGCAGCTTCTATAACTTTTGAAACGCAATATTTATTATAAAAAACGTCTTGAAATGTTTTCCGCCAACCCAGTCTGGTGGTTAGAACTGGATGGAACATCTGTGGAGGGCGTCTCTTTTAAAACTTCAGTGGAAATATTTAACCCTCTTTTGCCTCATCCACACACTCTCGGCCGCATCGCATGAAAATTTGGGTTGGTGTGTAGAGGCCTTTCCTCTTCTAGTCGTTTTTTTTTTCAAGCTATCCAGCAACACGGTTGCTCTACATCAAAATGGGAAGCATTTGCCAAAGCATAAACCTTTTTGAGCTCACCAAACATGAGTATAAGCTCACAAAGACATGTAGTTACAACTTCACAAAACTTTCTGATGATCAAACAACCATAAACCACAGTAGAAAGCTCAAAAAAGTTTATTTCGCATGATATAGTCCCTTTAAAACCACGTCACAAACCTTTTCTCCATGTCTTCAGAACAAAAATGTCCCGCTAATGTTGGGTGTACACATGAAGATAACAGTTACCATTTCGACCGAAGTGCATTGGAAATGGACCTTGTGACCCAGAAAGGGAACAATCAGGTAAAATTAATGCTTATGATGAATATTACGTAAAGTTCCTGTTTAGCCCTTAAAATTCTTTATATTTCTGCAAGTGTTTTTATGCCTCATGACAGTTTCTCGGATTGTGAGTCTGATATGGTTTGGTGGTTGCAACAGATCAAAGGCTAGGAAGCTGTTTGCTAAGTTCAATGTTGTTAAAACTGCTCTCACTCTGCAGTGGAATTTAATGCGAGAGCTTTCGTTCCCATCTCCCTCAATGATTCTTGTGCGGTTAACACCATTACCAACATTGCAAGACCTTGTTTTCAGGAGAGGTTTCTTAAGTTGTTTTGAAAAAAGAAGAATTCAAGAAAAATTGCTTTAGAATCAAAATTTTGAATCCAAAACATCAATAAACACACATTTGTTTTGTTTCGAGAGTTCATACAAAATAAATAAAATGTATTCAACAGAAACATGAATCCATTACTCTTTAAGACCCTGCTCATCTACCAGCTGGAACCTGATCGATCCTCATCCCAAAGGTGCCAATCGAGCTGATCCGTCTAAACCAGTTAAGACTAGATAATGAGCATGTTAAAACCAGCAGCAGCATCAGGTTCTTTCCCCATTAAGCCTCTAATAATGTGGCTCAGCAGTACAGTCATCTCTGTAGTGATTTTTAAGCCCTGTTCACACATACTGTGATTTTATCTCCGGAGGTCATGCGGTGGTTATACTGTCTGAGGCTAACAGGGATTAAAGGGAGATAAACATCTGGTCCGAGTGAAAATCAGATCACTAATTAGATGCATTTCTGATGAAAAGGTGTCTTCGGCCAAAAATGGAGGGGAAAAAAAAACAGGAGCATTTTTTTTGGTTAAAAAATTCCATAGATTGTTTAATACAACGTACCATATTTTCAACAATTTAACATCAAGAAAATTGTTAATTAAAAAAGAAGAAAATTAAATGCATATTACCTTTATTGCACAGAACAATTTAAACATTTTTCATACTAGATTTTTCACCTTTTTTGACTTTTTTCTTTAGTATAAAAGAATAATATGGACCACATTAATGCACGTTATCGTCTTGGGCTGAATGTCAGAGAGGGCAGAGGTCATACAAAGATTTAGTCCAAGTAATAGGATGAAAACAGCAGGAAGAGCACAGAGGCAGAGGATCAGCGTGTGTAAGGGTTAAAACCATATGTCCAGTTACCAGCACAAACCAGTTAGTCAAGTGAAACCCAGTGCAGCTTCTTCCTCAGTAATCACCTGGCTTGCTTGTCCCACTTTACACACAAAACCTTAAAAAAAATCAGTATTTTTTCTGCATTTTCCTGCCAAACCCCTCCACGGTTAATTTAGCACCCCAAAATTGAGTTCTTTCAACACGAACCTACTAACTTTAAATTTTAGTGGAATTAAATGCTTACTAACCTTATGGCAAGCCGGTTTAACATGTAATTCATAAACATATCAACTTCCACATTACTTTAGGTTGAACTATTATCAGTATTCAAACAAGCTAGAGGTTCCTTTTTAATAAAGTCACACCATTTCCTAATGTTAAAGGCACAATATACCAGATTTCACCACTAGATTGAATGCTAACCCTGTGATTCATAGTAATTGACCGCCATTTTAAACTTTTGAGCATCCATGGCTTCAAATGTCTGTGTGATGTCCTCAGGTCAAAGAATTGTGCTTATATACACCCTTATTTTTTCAAGTACATTTTTATGTTTTATAACAAAAATTAAAATAAAAGACTAAAATAAAAGTTCATAAATCCTCCCCAAAAAGCAAAGACATGGTCAAAACAATGTGAAATCTAAATAAAAAACCGGCAAAATTCTCCTAAACCATAAACACTGTTCCATGCCATTGTGCTTTTTGTGCAAGAAATTTGAAAATTACAAGCCATTTCACAGGTTTATTACTTCCAAGAGATATCCCTTTTTTCACCACCAGATGGCACCCATGTCACGATTTGCGGTCAGTAAATGATACTAAAAGACGGTCGCGAATTTAATCACAATTTGATTTTAATTACCTTGCAAATTATGTCATAATTTGTAATTTTCGTAACCTTTTTGAACCTACAAATATTTGAAATGAAAATTATACAATGGTGAGGTTGCGTCATTCCAACTTAATTAAGTAAGGCTTAATATATGTTGGCCTAGAGTGTCTTGAAATGCGTCAAACTAAAAAAAATCATTTTTGTTGTTATTAATAAGTGAATGCCTTGTTCACAATAGGGTTAAGGTGCATGACTCTGAACGTGCTTGACATCACCATGCTACAGTCTGCAAAATCAATACCACCTTCTGGTGCCAAACCTAAATGCATTTACTGCTTTGTAAAAAGAATACTTTCACATGATGTCCCCTTTAACTACCAGAACCATGTTGTGTGGCACTAGTATCTTTTAATTAGTAGAAGTATGTTTCTTACCATGCTAAACACAGCTTGCCATACTGTAGAACACTGAATCCTTGGATGTATAGGATTGTTTATTTAAGCGCAGGTGCTTCATCTGGACAAAAACTGAGACGAGGTTAGACAGGAGTTAGAGCCACGAGACAGATCTGAGGGTGTAAGACAGGTGTGAGACTCAGCAGGTGACAGTGATGGAGTGCTGTTGAGCATATTAGCACTCTCACCTTTTGATTGATTCTGTTAAGAACTGGCTTCTCTTTGCACCCACACACTCTGAAATATAGCTGTACATTCTAGTTTTAGCTTCTTAAGTGAAAAAGAACCTGAACTGGATTTGTTATATAAAAATGTAATGCTGCAGTGCCATTAAATGGGTTTAAACCTCACCAGGCAGAAAAGAAATTCTCGCTCCAGGCTAAAATGATCGTCTCCACAAAAAAAACTAAAGCAAAATACACAACAAAAAGTCACATAATTACCGGTGCTTTCAGTCGCAGTGCCATTAATCCAACAATGAACAACCTGTGCTTGATTATCCAGATGCTTGAGTCGGAATTTCCTGCGGCTTATCCAACAAATATCCAAATCTGAAAGCAAAACAAGAGCCTACGAGCAGAGTACAGACAGAGAACGAAACATGGTGAAAGCACTATACACAGATTCCTTTTTTTTCAATGAAATTATTGGAAATGTCACATTCGGGACACAACATAGGTGATGTATCTGGGAATATTAAGCTGTTAGATTAGTTCAATGTGCTTTTCACTCAATTTGCCAACCCCATTCTTTCGAAAAACTAATAATTTTAGTAGAAAACAAGAAACCAGTGAGTCTGCAGGGAGAAGGATGCTCTGACTCTGCGTTCTGGAGGTCGACACAAACACTGGAGGTCCATTGTCCTTTTTTTCATGTTTTTTTTGCCCCAAAAACTCATAGGAACGTAAGTGTTTTAAAACAAAATCCTCTCTCAAAGATTGTGGTCCCAATTGGCTGAATTTAAGCAGCCATTACAGAGGAATGCGCATGAGGACATTTCCCCCTTTCATGTTCAGTTTTGAACAAAAGCACCAAACCCATGGTCGCACAATCGTCTTTAGAAAGGGGGAAAACCCCTTAAATCCTCAACGGGGAGCTCTTCGGAGCCAGAGGTTGTTCAGGCAGCAGATCTCTTTTTTTGTCTTTATGAGTATGTTTCTGAAAGGGTCTTTAGGAATCCCCCATTGGACTATATCATCTTCATGTTGAATTTCCGTGGGGCGTCGGCGCCACTGCTGCTCATCCCAGCATCAGATTTACGTGGTACATACTCTATCTCAATATTGTGCTTGCTGTTGCCTTTGCCTCTGCTCCAAAGGAAAAGCAAAACAAGGCAGAACAGGACCACGCCCAGGAAGGAGATGAAGCCCATGGTGGTGGCAATGATTAGTGTCTTTAAATCAAATGGAAACGGGGCTGTTGCCCTGGTTTCATTGATGCTGTTGTCACTGGGTTGATTGGAGATGAACGCCAAGGTCTTGTTGGGTTGGTTGGGCCAGTCCGGTGAGTAGCTGTGGACATGTAGATGAGCTAAAGCAGTGTCGTTTCCACCAGCATTGCTAGCGATACACACATACGTCCCATTATCTTGAATCTGAGCATAGCGGACTTCTAGGGTACCGTCTGGAAAAACAGTAAGACGACCTATCGTTTTGGTGGTGATGAAATGTTTTTGAGGGGAAAGCCACATGATGATAGGCGTCGGATCTCCGTCTGCTTGACACACAAAGTGGACGGTGGTGCCTTCATCGACAAACTTCTGCTGTGGCTTTCTGTCTCGGATCCTAGACTTGCGGCAGGTGAAATAATTGGGCTGAAGTACGTCAGGGAAGTCCTTGAACTCTTTGCCTTGGACAAACTCGGGAGAGGAACAAGTCGGTTGATGGCGGTTGAAATTGAGCCGCCAACGGCGTCGGAAAACCCAAAGTAATCTGCAGTCACAGGCAAGAGGGTTATCATGCAGTGCAAGGGTCTCCAAGTTTCCCACCGAATGAAAAGCAGACTCCTCCAAGGTGGTTAGAAAGTTGCTCGAGACATTGAGGACTTTTAGGTAGTTTAGTCCTCTAAATGAATAGGGCTCGATTATTGATAGTCGACCACCAACAAGATATAACTCCTGGAGTCTGAGCAGATCATGAAGCCGGTTCCCCTCAATCATTTGGATTGGATTGTAGGACATATTAAGAAAACGAAGATAAACCAGGTGCCGCAAGGCCAAGTAAGGAATTGATGTCAAGTTTGCGTTGGTTATTGTTAGGGAGGTAAGATTCAATCCGTACAAGCAGTTGGTGGTCATAGTGTCCAGGTAGGGCCAGTTGGCGATCTCCAGGATTTTGAGACGGTACAGCCTCTTGAAGCTGTAGTCTCTGACACTGTTTATGTTGAGGTTACGCAAACGCAGTGTGACCAAGCTGTGCAGATGCGTGAAGGCCTCTGTTGGGACAGAGGTCAGATTGCACTTCTCTAGAGTGAGTTGCTCCAAGCTGCTAAGACCGTGGAACGCCCGGTGGGATATAAAGACAAGGTCATTATCCCCAACCTCCAACGAGCGTAGGTTGTAAAGGTCCTGGAACATGTAGTCCAGAAGAATGACAATCTTGTTTTCACTGATATCCAGGTTGGTGAGGTTACTGAGTCCAGTGAACACCCCTAACTGGATGAGCTTCAGCTTGTTGCTGCGCAGTCCTAGAGTCTGCAGGCCGTAGAGGTTGTTAAAGGCTCCAGGCTCAATGGCCGAGATGGTGTTCTCATTGAGCTCAAGCACTTCCAGCTGCGGGAAGGCAGAGAACTCATCTGGGTTAATAGTTTTGATACGATTCTTGCTGAGATCTAGGAGCCGGGTTTCTGATGGGATGCCCTCTGGAACAGACATCAGTTTCTTGCGGTGGCACAAGACTGCACGCTCTTGAGGATTGCACTCACAACGTGAAGGGCAGCCCGTGGCAGAACCAGACAGCACTGTGCCCAGCATTAGTATTAGAATGGGCTGCCAGCATGCCACCAGGAAGCTGTGCCCACTCACTTCCCCTGCCACCATCCTACCGGTTACCTGCAGAGCAAGAGAAAAGAAACAAGGTTTGAGTTATGAAATATGAGATTCAAGACATCCAAATCGATAAACAATTACAGGTCTGAGCAAATCTTCCTCTCTGCAGTTTTCTTTGGCAAGAAGAACATGCCTTGAAAACTTTTACAGTAGAAATCCTTTTCATTTCAATTTCAGCTGAAGGTGTCATTAAATTAAAGGCGCTCTGAGAGAACGATGATTATTCAGAGTGGCTGAAAAAGGGACGAATTGTGTACTCTGCAAACAGGCACTTTTGGTTCCCATAAATTTAGTTTTGACCCCAGCTCGTTTGACTTCAAAGGCTTTTAACACAGTCACGCTGGCACTAACTGAGCTCAGGGACTTGACTTGGCATCCATTGCAAGGGTTACATCACCATCATAAGAAATTCATGACCCCTCCAAACCTCTAGTGCACCCAACACAGCTGAGCAGTGAGTTTGAACATCGTTTCTCTGTCCCAACCCGCTTTTTCACTCACAAAACCTGCGAGCGTTCACACTTCCACGTCTGGGATTCATATGAAACGATGCCATGGAAGCTTATGTGTGAATTCATCCACAACTTTCAAGGTGAATTCCACTTCACAGTAAGTCAGCAGGCAGACTCATGAAAAAGAAGGCATTAGGCTCCTTCTAGACAGAATAATAGATGAATGGTTCATTTACATGGAGTTACCCAAAAATGTTATTATTAGAAATGTAGGAAATTTTAAATTTCCAAAAGGCAATGAAGGCAACTTTGAATTAGCACTTTGAATATCTGGACCTGCTTTAAGCTCATAAGCGTGTGTGGCGGGTACGAACGTGCAGGCTTGCAGTCTTGCCCGGATGCGTCTGAGTAGACCCCCATGGGGAGGTAGGTGGGAGCGATGAAGCTGATTCGGACTGAGTCAAGGAACAAGAGGAAGAAACAGCTGATATAGAAGAGGGTTGATTGAATAATTGAAGTAGGTGTGGCTCCAGATAGACTCCTCCCGAAAGACGTTTAATAAACTGTATTTATGGAACTAAAGATCTGTCAGGACAATTTGAATTTGAAACCCCCTAAATGCTTGCGATACACCGGGCTGGTGAATCCATTTCAAGCAAACAAGCCGGTCTGCAATTGGTGAAAATTGGTGATCGTGTGCGGTTCCCTGTTGACGACCACTGACCTACTTTCGCCACCTGAATGGTCAGAACCTCAATTTCCCTTGAGGTAAGGCTTGAATGTTAAAATATTGAATTTGATACTTTGTTTTATTTTTACAAACTGAATATATGTAGTTTATAAATTCAAAACCAAAAGTTTAAAATACAATCATAAAAAATGGCCTTATTTCAGTCGTGTCACATTTTAAAAGTAAGAATTTTTTTCATAGCATATAATATTTAGTTTAATTAAATTACAATGTCAAAAATTCAAACTCAAATGGCTTCAGCAGATTTCTAGCTCCACAATTTCCTGTAGAAAACTGGTGAACACCAAATGGATGATGACTAAAGATCGGAAGACATATTAGAAGGAGGGTAACTGCATATCTGAGATAATCAAACAACTTTGAATACACTCCCTTTACTCTAATTGTGTTGAAATGACTCTTTCTGTGTTGAAATCAGCTCATAATTGTTTAACAACCAAAGCTAAACTGTGTTTGCTGTGTTCATATACAATAATCACACTAATCACATTAATAAATGCAATTTTAGATCATAGTCATTATTCATTATTTTCATTATTGTAATGTTTTGAAAAAACATATAATAAATTAAAAAATAAAGCAAATCAATTTGCATACAAAATAAATAAATATATATTCTTTTTTTTAAATTAGCTATTTATAAATTTCCTTTTTATTTTGACACGTCAAGCAATTTTCAAAACACATTTTGCATTTGCAACTATTATTTTCAGCCCAATTTCCAACATAAATGATTAAATATCTTTGCAGGTTTGGTATCCTCTACATCCGGGAAATATGGTTTTGAGATGAGCACAGTTCAATAACTTAACTGACAGAGCAGCAATGGTGCTAAAAGAGAAAAACAATTGTTTTGCAATTATTTTTCGGGTTTATTGACGTATTTTTACTTTCGGTTCTACACTCACCGAACTGCTTTTTAGCACTAAAAACGTCATTTTAAATGAGTATTTTTTCCTCACGACTATTATATTGTGTGAATTATATTATGTAATGCTAAAAGTCGTTCACAAATCTCGTCAAGAATTTTGCAGAAAGTGGTTTTGGCCTTGTCTTGTTCAGACACTTTTTTCTATATAAATGCTCTTTCTGGCACAAAATGTTTTCTCGTTGCTTCAAAGATACAGTTATCTGTGCATTCTTGGCACATTTCAGTTGCTTAATCATGGAATTCCAAAGCTCTAGACATATGTGAGCTGACTTGTCTACTCTGCCTTTCTAGAGCGTTGAATCAAGGGCCGGAAAAAAACTGTATTCAGTGAACTGTCCTTAAGACTGATCCGAAGGAATGCTACCCATACAATCTGTGGACGGAGATGTGCACAGATGCGCTCTGACTCAGCAAACACAGTACTGTTCAAATATAACGGGTCTCTCTGTGGAGGGTCTTCTTCCTCACGCAGCAAAAACTGCAACCACTGAACACGACTTATTAATAGATTCTCTAATTAGTGATGAAAACATGCCCAATGTTTTCTCCCCTGAATCTCAGGGTTATGTTTGTTCTCTTTCGCCATCGTGCTATTCTCTGCCGACCTGTCGTGACTCTGATGATCCTTTCATAACCACCTACACAGCACTAGAGATCTTTTGAGCGCGCTCATTTCCTGTTCATGTAACACAACATCCCTGTTGCAGTCGTAAAAAGAGATGTACAGCTTGCATTAGCGATCCTGATGTTGGTGATGATTGCTTCTGCCACGAAAGACTTTAGAAAACATCTTAAGATGCTCAGGCTTTTCAGGTCAATGTGGAGCTGATCCTTTGAATGGTTCTTTAGGGAATCGCTAATCGGAGAAACCGTCTATTAGGAAGATCTGCGCTCGCACTGATCTACATAAACACATTACACAGCATAAATATCACAAGACAAGCATGTGTTATGAGGTGATAAAACAAACGAGCTTGTTAGCAATTTCCTTAATGTACATTAAATTTAAATATGTTCTGGGATTCTTTGCATATTCGCAACTTATTGTGAGAATCACTCGATTTACTGGAATTATTATTATTATTTATTACACTTCATATCTTGTAAATTGCAATATCAACATGAAATTGTATGGAAACAGTGTTGAGCAGGTAAAGCAGGTAGCAAACGGAAAGAACTGCAAGTAAAAATCAATAATTTAATAATAAACACAAAAATAAATATTTGCTAAAAATCTGTCCTTTGAATTTGCAAAATAAAAAAAACATTAGACATTCGCAACAAACATTTTGAAATTTCACCAGGTGGAAAAAGAGGCCTACCTAATGAATATTCAGTGTGTTCGAATGATAGCCACACCTGCTTTATGAATATTAACTAGGTGTAAAAAGAAGGATAAAAACTAATGATAGCCACCTAATGAACAGTCATCAGGTATAAAAATAGGGTCAAAAACAAGTGATAGCCACACCCACCTAATAATGATTCACTAGGTTCAAACGATAGCCACACCCAGGTAATAAATATTCACCAGTTGTTAAATGAGGGTCAAAAATCCAACGATGGCCACGTCCAGCTAATGAATATACACAAGGTGTAAAAAGAGGCTTAAAACAAACAAAAGCCACACCCACCTAGTGAATATTCACCAGTTGTTAAATAAAGGGTCAAAAATAATAAATAAATATTCAGCTAATAAATATTCAATAGGTGTAAGAAAGAGGCTGAAAATCAAACAATAGTCACACCAAGTTAATAAATATTCAATAGGTGTGCAAAGAGGCTCAAACTCAAGCCACTTAATCAATATTCATCAGGTGTAAAAGAGGGTCAAAAACAAACGATAGCCACACTTGCCTAATGAATATTCATCGGGAGTACAAATGAGTCCAAATCTAACGATAGCTTGAGATTTACAAAATTGTGGTAGAAAAATTCCCTGGCACCAAATTACCAGTAATTCATAGACGCACTTGTTTGTCGTGATATAAAGTATTCCCAAAAGTATTCTTTTATCCATCTGATATACTGAGTCGAGATGTTCAATCACAGGCAGAAAAGCCAGAACCTCGGCAGAATTCTAGAGTGGTACTGGATGATCATTTCTAGTCCAGTCGTGAGATTTCCTAAACAAAATATTCCACATTCCAACTGTCACTGGTACGGTAAGAGATTGGGAAAGAGAGCAACTCAGCCACAAAGTCTGCAGAGAGTTAATCTCTATAGACCCCCAAATTCCTTGAAGAAAAGTGTGTAAGACAGCATACATCCATCACCGAGTGCATGGCAAAAAGTGTTTGATGCAGTGGCGTGAAGCACACTGCCACAGCTGTTGTTTAAGCACTGTTGGTTCCACATTTGTTTTGGTGACATTTCATGTGGTTACAACTTTAATTGCAGCCTTGTCAGTTCAAAGTGTCAATTCAAAAACAAAACAGTGTTATTTTGCCATAAAGTTATTAAATCTCAATAATTAAGCTGTTCAGACAAATATCCAATACAGGTCACATATGGGGCTTGGGATTTGGTTAATTCTGGGCTGCATTCTTAGTGCTCAGATGGGGTACTGACTTTGGGTGGTTTCTAAATATATACTTTAAAATTCTTGAAATTAACTTTTTATGTTGATTTGTAGATTTGAAATGTACTTTACCAGAGAGGCGTACTTTGGAGAGATGATACATGCTTCTCTTTTCTGATGATAACTGCCCCAAAGGTGAATTTTGCTGGAGAGCTTCGCCTGGCCTCTTAGTTCAAGTGAAAGAAACTCTATGCTTCAGCATTTCAGTTCCAACATGACTGCACACCAGCACACAAGACAAGGTCATAGATGAGCGACTTTGGTGTGGGAGACTCACACCAATCCCCTTTGGGAAAAATTGGATTGAATACTGCAAGCCAAGACTTCTTGTCCAACACACCAAAAGTGATTCTGGAAGAAGGGCCAAAAAAATTAACAAAAGGCCCCTTTTCCATCAGATTTCTGTCGAGTCTGCACAACTATGTTTGGTTTTGTTTAGCTCTCCTCTCCAGTTTGCATTTCATAGACTTGGTGCTGAGTGGGCTTGTATTAGACGCGCCACTCCACTACGCCATTCGAGTTCCACTTGGTGACACCAAATACAGAAATGCACTACCCCACGACCAAAAAAAAAAAGAAAACACATTGTGCTGAGCAAACACAACATGGAAGAATGAAAACGTGTAATTTCTATGCTGTATATAAATCAATAAACCCATGCAGTGAGGTTGGACCCCTCTGATACAGACAAGCGAGATACAGGTAATTTTTGAGAGGTAGCATTTTGGAAATAGGAAAATGTGTGTGCAACGCGAGCATTAGCTCAAAAATGCCCTTCCCACATGGTACACCAAAGGGCGGTGTGAGATCATGGGGTAACAAGCAAATATTAGACTTTAGACAAAACACTGCAGAAGGGATGTGGAGCGATTTTTCCAGCTGCCATTCCGTGACCTGCTCATTTACACCTGAGGGTAAAAGCCCGCAAAGGTTACTATAAGGAGTGAGAGCGACTCATTATCTTGTTCTTACTGGAGAGTTGTTTGATTTCTAACATCAGCCTTAATCGAGGCCAACTTAAAGAGATGAGGGAAAGCTGAATGGTAAAGAAAGATGTTGTGAGGTTTGTTCATTT
Organism: Danionella cerebrum; assembly: GCA_007224835.1. Classification (NCBI taxonomy): domain Eukaryota; kingdom Metazoa; phylum Chordata; class Actinopteri; order Cypriniformes; family Danionidae; genus Danionella; species Danionella cerebrum. The sequence goes on from SRMA01027351.1 coordinate 156,115, forward strand.
GCACAGAAATTTAATGTCCACACTGGTCTCCTTTTTACATCTGTTACACAGCCATGAGAGGTGTTTTGTTGCAATTTCTTTCCAATCAGAGAATAGTATTACCATAACCCGGCTTTGCCTGTTCTTCAAACATTATCCAAACAGGTATGAAAAAAAGACTGCTACTAAAGGGTACAGAATGCCATGGAAAAGCCCTTAAAAGCCTGCGAGTTGAGCTGTGTGAGCACTTCTTTCAATACACCTGCAGCAAATCCCCCCACTGAATCACTCACCCAATCAGAACACTCCTCCAATCTATTCCCTTCTGTTAAAAGGCTCATCCACGCACACACCTCGTCAGATCTATGGTTCATGCATGCTGACTCTCCATGATAGCTCCCAGCCTACTTGGATCTCCCGTTTGCACTGTGCCTTTTCCGGTTCAACCATCTCATCTCCACTCCAGCTGTCATCATCAAGGACTTTTTGGGTTCTTTGGTTCCTGGCACCTCCCCACTGTTTTCTTGAAGAGTAGATAATTGCACGGTTTAGTTAATGATCCCACATTTATTTTTGAATTTAAGCCTTATATTTCAAAGGTACTCTAAAAAGTCACAGTTAACATATGTAAAGAAGTGGTCAAATAAACTGCCAGTTAGTGTTCAGCAATGCCCAAAGCTGGTTTATAAAGCAAGCCGTTGGTAAGAAGTAGATGGAGACATGCTTCTCCACTATACTGATGTGATCGAGTTTCCTTCCATTGCATCATATACTTTTATATATTTATGAAACAGATGAACTGTGCTTGTTCTGGAGTGTTACAGTGTTTCCCAGCAGCTTCAATCCCATTTGAAGTTTCAGCTAAATACCTGAGCAGTCGAATCCTGCCCACAGCTGTCATCTCTACAGGAACAGCACACTGAGAGTCTAATCCTGTTCACAATCCGCGAGTTCACTAATCCTGCTCACAAACGCAAATGCACACAACACAGACCTCGTTTACTTGCATGTAGGTCAATTCATCACACCAACACCTCACAGGACAAAGTTAAACACACTCTCGGACAAGAATAACCCAACTCTGGTTCCTCTGTAAATCAAGCTGATTAATCGACTTAGCACAGCTCTGCAGTGTCGGTTTAGAGGACTGAGATTTCCAAGTGACTTTAAGCCGGTGGATTTGTTCACTAAAACAAGTACAGTCATGCTTGCAAATTAACTTAAGGAAGATAGTGGGGTATAATACACATGATTCAGCTTAGAAGACCTTCCAGAGTTACATTTGAGAGAGAAAATCTACAGTTAAGATTATCTATGGAGTGATAACGGTTTGTGGTTGTCTGCTTTGACTGTTTTTTGTATTTGAAAATATATTATGAGTGGAATAAACTTTACCCCATTTCTCAATGATTTTTCTGAGCTGAGCTATACACCTTTTAAAACGGTTGCTAGGGTAAACAATCTGGTTTCTAGGGAGGAATTCATTATGAAAATTAAAGTTTTTCTTCTCATTATTAGTGATATGTACAATTCCCACGTCTCTAGCTTTTTCTGATGCTGAAATAAAGATCTGCTGATTTGGTTGGTACGGTAAAAGTTTTAGTAGCTAAGCAAAACGATAGGGCAGCACAGTTGCTACCCACTGCGGCTTTCCAGTTAGAAGGATGCCAGGGCACTTCTTTCCCACTGAATCCCCACTCACCCAATCAGAACACTCCTCCAATCCATCCCGTTCTGTTAAAATGCTCATCCTCGTCAGATCTACGGTTCATGTACCCTGACTCCACATGATAGCTCCTAGCCTACTTGGATCTCCCTGTCTGCAACCTCTGGGTTCAACCACCTCTGTAAGTTCTTTGGTTTTTGGCACCTCCCCAGAAGAAATTTGCATGATCCCTCCGTGTTCCCGGAACTGAGCTGGAGCCAGCAGACCCCTGTGACCCCGAAACATTCTGGTTGCTATGGAAGGGTCTGTGATTTTTCATCTCAAAGATATGAATTGCCCTTTCTCAGTACTTTTACATGTAAAAATGTCAGAAAGGGTCTTCATTGGTGACGTTTCCTTCAGCCTGGTTCTCATCCAACTTTTGGACTTTCTAGGACTTGCGAAGAAAACTTGGCCTATAGGTCATCAAGGATCAGACACATGTGCTTTTTATCGAAATGCAGGCCAACGAATCCTGTAAGCAAGTCCTGAAATAAAGCGCAAGTCTCAGATTTGTACCTCATTTCCCAGGTATCCATTTTTGCTTGGATTGATCAACTGGTTAAGCAACTCAAGGAATCTATGAAACCCTTGTTTGTTATACCATTATTCCTGAAAGCACCTTACTGAGAACTCTTGGAAAGGGGAAATCTCTGAAACTACCATAATTAGTGCGCTGCACCCCCTCACCCCATTATTTTTCGAACCTAATTGGCTCATGAACATAATAAAGGCATGTTTTTGGAAACCGAGCCATAATTTTTCTCTGAGCCTTCAACATCTAAATCACCTTGCTTTCATTTCAACTCTAAATATTTATCAGGAACAACATTGTGTCACACGCTTGGGACAATCACAGACTGTACACAATGTTCAAGATCAAAACAGCGCTAGAACTAGCACATACTCGATTTCTCCTGATCTGCGGCTGAGTCTGCTCATTTATTTGTTGCCCTAGCAGCAGAATCAGCAGAGTGTGACTGAGTGTTCCCTCATTAGAGAGCCTCTCCAAGCCCCTCGCTAAGGTGGTGTCTGAGAAGTAAAGAAAACAGTAGACTTCCATTCAGAGCCTTGGATCTAATGCTGACCTCCTGGGAACAGCCCAAACAGCCTCTGAGATGAGAAGGCACAATAACTCCGAAGCTAAAAACGAACAAACAACACAAATGTAGTGAATGGCAGTAGCAAGACCACCCTGAACGTGAGGAATGTACCATTTCAGGGATTCCATCAAAGGAAACGATAGCGTTATGCTAGCTCTCTGCAGTCATGGGAAGCTAGCTTCAAGAGTAGCTATCGAACAGAAATGGAAGCTTGCGAGTAATTGATCTGATACGGTCTTAATGGCCAGAAGCTCCATTAATGATCCCTTCCTGGCTGTTAAGTGAACAGATGTGGCTTAGAACATCTCACACTTAGCTGATTCCTGAACTATATGTTGCTGGCTGGTCACTAACATCAACAAATTGAAATTTAGTCACAATTAAGACAAAACAATGAATTAATCCGTGCTTTGTGAAATCTGACATTTGAGCTTATTTGTTTTTTGAACATGTTTGAATTCTATCTTTTATTTTGCCTGCATCAAAAACACTATGAACTGTTAGCAAAGAGGCTGACTGATTGAGGAATAGGGAAAATATTTAAATTATGTTTTACATTTTTTAGGTTTTTGAGCCAGGCATTTGCCTTGGCCATAAAAGGTCAAAAAAGTAATGCTACAGAAGAAAGAGGACTTCTTTCAGGAAACTGCTGGGAATTTCTTTTTTTATGTTTAGCTGTACCATTATCATTAACAATGGGACCTAATATGAATGTTTTCACAACAGTGGGACATCTGAGGGAATAAGAGATAGTTGGCAAATGACTACTTGGATTTTTAGTAACAAACTGGAAACTTCATTCAATTGACATTTTCAAAAGTTTCATGTCAACCACACGTCCCGAAATATTGAGAAGCTACTTTTGCAAGCGAACCAAAACCTACACATCTCCTGAATTTATCTAGTTTCACCTTTCTTGATTTTATGCCATTCATTTCACTTTCAATACATTGTCCTTAATATATCATTCAAATTCGGTGAATTATTATTCAAATTAAAGGAGTTACGCGAGTTGTTACTTTAGTGAAGTGAGTTTATTAAAACGCTGGGATAAATGTTCATTGTTTTATAGTATTAACTAAATAGTTGTTGGCCAATACATATTTTTATTTTCTCTTAATTTTTAAATAACAAACATAAAACATAAAATGTAGAGTGTTTTACCTTGGTTTTTGCCTTGGCCATAAAAGTTCAATCAAGGAATGCTCCAGAAGACAGAGGATTTTTATTAGTAGTATAATTATCATTGGTCGAGATTGTGACTTACTGGGAATGTTTGCACAGCAATGGGACATAGAGATGAGAATAAAAATGTTGGTTTTCTGAGTATATCAGAGATCATTGGCATTTGAGTGCTGCATTTTTGCCTAGAAGCTTGTGAATATTTCTGCTCTAAGTGTCTCATTGCTGTTTAGAAGTGTAGCTCCTCCCCATTGAATTCCCATTATGCCGGGTATTCCCTTAGCCCTTTCTGAGATGGGCTCCACCCATTTACTCTGCAGGGATCAGTGCTAGACTATATTTGCAGCAGTGTAAAGTCAGACAGCTGATAAAAAAATGTCATAGTTAAGTGTTACATGAAAAACATTTTACAAATATAAAATACACCTTGTTCCAGGTCTCACTTTACAGTAACACATCTATAAAAGCATATGCTCTCCTTCGCATCAAGCTAAATACATTTCTCTCACATTCATTTTCTTCTCTGAATAAATGAAAACAGAGACGCTTTGGGGAACAAATGAGTCATGAGGAGAAACCCACGTACGTGCACTCAGAAACACACACATAGTCAAAACAGGAAGATTTCCTAATACGTATTATACAACATCACTTTCTGTCTAACAAGTCGAAACCAGATCGTTTGTAATGCTAGGGATGCTGCAAATCTATATAGAATAACATGACAGCTACGGTCACTGGGGTCGAAATATTGACTTTTACTCAGCGTGAGACTGAATTGTTAAAAAATGACAGCAAAGGCATCATGTTGGAGAAGGGTCTACTCCTGATATGGTAGTTGACGTTAATAATTGATTTTCTATTACTATAAAAAGCTAAACAAAAACTGCAAGAAGCGATCAAAGGGCTCCGTCAAGGGATTTCTTGACAGTTTTGGAATCTCACTCCAACAGACTTCAAACGTAGCTTGAAATACTGGTCCAAAACAGCAGAAAAATGGGATATTCCATGTGCCCACTATGTGGCACTATAACTGACACTGCACGTTGCTAGAGACTCTTAAGTTTAAGTGGAGACTGTCTGGCCGAGTTAAAGGAGTGTCCTGCTTCATGGTGAAACATCGAAATTCAGCAGACAACAACGAACAAACCGCTCGACGGATTGAACATTTTTAACATTGCGACAACTTAAAATTTTTGAAACAATCTTTAGGAGGAGTTTGTTAAAGTAAAACACCTGTAATTGTATTAAATTTAGCGACTAAATTAAAACAAATTTAAGACTTCCTGTTTGGTTCTGAAAACTCGCTCTGATTGACTTGATTGTAGGTCTTTTCATTCATTCATTTTCATTCCCGCTTATTCCCTTTCAGGAAATCGGGGGTCTGCCGGTGCCTATCTCTGGCACACATTGGGCGAGAGGCGGGGGTACACCCTGGACAGTTCGCCAGTCCATCACAGGGCAACATTCACACACACACATGCACACCTAAGGGGGAATTTAGATTATTCAATTAACCTAACCGCATGTTTTTGGGATTGTGGGGGAAACCGGAGTACCCGGAGGAAACCCACGCAAGCACAGGGAGAACATGCAAACTCCTTCCAGGAAGGTCACCGGCAAGCCTCGAACTGACAACCTTCTACCTGGAAGGCCACAGTGCTACCCACTTCCCCACTGTGCCTTCCGATTGTAGGTCTTGAGTCATGAAAAGCTGTTTAAAACAGCAAATGAAAATGAGATATTCCAGGTTTCCACTAGGTGGTGTTATAGTTGACACTGTATGTTGCTATTTAGATACGTTCAGACATGGACTCTTAACACGCATGGCAAATTTGATTGCATGGGTGAATTTTTAACAACTTCCTGTTTTTTTCCAAAATTTCAGCTTTCCACGACCACTGTGGCACATAGTTTAACAAAGTCAAAAAAGCTTAGCAAGTCAACATCCCACATGCCTTTGGATAAGACTGCTAAAGTTTGGAAATGAACAGATAAAATCTCTAGGGGGAGTTCAGTAAAGTACAACACAAGCAAAAGTGGTCATTTCTAGAAGTGTTTTCAAAATAGTCAACTTCCAATCTATATTACTTATATTTAAATCTTGGTGCCCAACAAATATGTGTTAGTTTCATTCGCCTACCATTAGCTGAAAGGCATTAGGTGGCGCTATCGAGCCGTTTTGCCACTTTTTGAGCTCAATCAGACAGAAATTTTCGATGTGAATGATTTTCGAAGCAAACCAAGTCAATGTAATTAAACAAAAACATAACTTTGGAATGAGCTAGTATTTAGCTAATGGTACATGCTGCTAGTTATCTGAATCTTTAGCACATTTCTACTTTATCTGAGGGACATTTTACTCACTTGAGACTAGTTTCTCAAAATATCGTGGTCTACTTTAGTAAAGGATGTCTTACAGAAAGTAGATAGTAGAGAATATATTCAGAGATATATACAAGCGCACATTAGATCACCTAGATTTGAAACGTTATTCCGTTCTTAGATTTTAAAACTCCGTAACTTCACTGCTAACCATGGCGGACTAAGATCAAGTGGTGCCACTTTCGTTTTTATACGCTCCAGCTCTTCAGAAACCTGCTGATCCTGAAGCACCAGACTAGCAGCACTCATTTTACATCTCAATATTTCCACTTGCCAAATTTAATCCAAACAATCAATTTCCCAGCATGCATTTCTGCAACCCATCTCTAGGCCTCCTGCTTTAGCATGCAGAGTGTGATTACATGTTCCAAACTCAATTTCATCTCTCTATAGACATGATCAGCGATAATTTGAGGTTTCGGTAGCTATTGGTTCTTGCTTCATGAATCTAAATACGTACTTTCTTCAATAAAAAGAAACAATCCACCAAAGTTTGAGAGGAACGCTGTAGTTATTATTTGGTTTGATAAATTAAAATAGAGACATGGTTTGAAACGACGTCTTCATTTATGTGTGAATCATTGGATGCTACAGGAATATTTTCATGAAGACAATCCTAAACTTAGGCATTCGATTCTATTAGGTTCTAAAAACAGCTTATAAACAGTCATTAATATAGATTTCGTGTTCAGCCGTTCAGTGCAAGTGAATTGGACCTGACACTTTTTCCTGAGCAGTATTGACCAGCATTGATTCCCATTCCTTGAAATGCTAGCCGATCACAGATTAAACTGCTATGATATGATTGTCCTATTTACATGCTTCTGACATCATTTATTTAAATTATGATTTTGCATCACAAGCAGGAAGTTACATCACAACAAGCGATGTTGAGACTCTTTAAATGAAGTTGACTGACATCCATCTGCCCAATCTTTTGCTTAACCTTAGACATGCAGCAGGCTGTTCTCTTTCAGGAATTTCCCTTCCCCCTCTTCCTCTTACCCTTTGTTCTTCTCGCTCTCTCTGCAGTTTGTTAGCAAGCATTAAAAAGCTAATAAAGATCATTTCTTATGATACTTTCTTAACCCTTGCTTTATTATTTTCATAATAAAGAACAATAGGTTGAAAATCGCCAGTGAAAATACCAATTTTCAGATGTTTCAAATCTGGAAAGCCACATAAATGTGGTTTAATATAATTATAATAAACACAATTAGCCTAAAATTATCAACATGCACCCAGGTGATTTTTGTTAACCGCAAATCTGTAAATTGATATCACAAACCTTAGGATCCTTTAGAAAAGCCATCCGGCTCGAAATGATCCCTACCTTAAATCCGCCATCGTGTGAAATGGTTCATGTCTAATATGCTGCTGCGTTATGGGGTTGTTGGTCGTAACAATGACTTCCACTTGATGGGGGGTGTGGCCAACATAACCTCAAGGGCACCTATGTAATGACAACTTTTCGTACCTTTTTATGGAGCCAATACTGGATGTAGGTCATTTTAAAGCACTTAGAGAATTTCTGGAAGAAAAGTTATCATTCATTATGATAGTTTATCTTTTTAAACAGTTGCATCTTCAAATTCGAAGGCTTGTCTAAAGCTGTAGTGATTGTGTTCGATTCATAATGCCCCCTTCCTGTAAATGTAGTGGGTATTAAACCCTCGATTTACCACCATCATCCATCTACAATCTTCTGTCTCTCAACTTCCTGTATCTATATCACCATCTTTCTATCAATCTGCAAACGGAGCCCAACCACACCCCTGCATCCTTTAACAATGGTTTCCAGGGATCTCGCACTAAACCCCACAGACTGGTGGCCATCTCTTGAAACTCAAACCGCTTGTCTGAGATCACCTGACCTCTGAAACTCTGCACGTCTTCATTGCTCTTTTCCTCAAACCTCTGCTTGCATTCTATTTTCGTCTCTGACGATTGATCGGAGCGCTTCAGAGGGAAGCAGTGATGTAAATCAACTCTGCACAACCGCAAAACACACTTACACTTTATAAGCATTCTCTTGAACGACAGCTATACGCTTAACACTTAAAATCACAGTTGTATCCAAAATAATAAAAGTTATGAGTTCATATATAAGGACAACATGAATATTTAAACCAATTATACATAGAAATATGACCTTTTACATTCTTATTAAATTTAATAAGAGTTAAGACAAAAGTTAAAACAAACCTATACATTTTTATTCAGCAGAATATCGACCTATTAAACCACTGAAGACTGGAAATACAACAACAAATAGGGAAATAAGGTAAATCAGTTTTATAATGTGGGTATTAATCATTTTTAGGGCAGGGGTAGGCAACGTCAGCCTTGATTATGGTAATCAATCTCCCCTTTGTTTGTTTTTAACTTCTAGTGTGAATGTAGTAGTAGGGTCAAATTTAAAACCCCTACTCCGTTAACAGGGTTTAAAATAACATTGACCACCCTTTTCAGGTACATCAGCTTCAACTCTTCTGGGCGTCTTCCACAAGGTTTAAGAGTGTCACACACTGATTTTGGACAAGAAGGCCAGGCTTAAAAACCCTAGCTCTAAAATATATCAGAAAATATGATCATGTTAGCCCAATTCTGTCAGAAAACTTCATATTAACCTATACTTATCAGAAAATATGATCATATTAGCCAATTCTGTCAGAAAACTTGATATTAACCTATACTTATCAGAAAATATGATCATGTTAGCCCAATTCTGTCAGAAAACTTGATATTAACCTATACTTATCAGAAAATATGATCATGTTAGCCCAATTCTGTCAGAAAACTTGATATTAACCTATACTTATCAGAAAATATGATCATGTTAGCCCAATTCTGTCAGAAAACTTGATATTAACCTATACTTATCAGAAAATATGATCATGTTAACCCAATTCTGTCAGAATACTTGATATTAGCCTATCCGTATCAGAAAATATGATCATATTAGCCTAGTTCTGTCAGAAAACTTAATATTAACCTATCCTTATTAGAAAATATTATCATATTAGCCCAATTCTGTCCGAATACTTGATATTATCGTATCCTTATCAGAAAATATGATCATATTAGCCCAATTCTGTCAGAAAACTCAATATTAACCTATCCTTATCAGAAAATATGATCATATTAGCCCAATTCTGTCAGAATACTTGATATTAGCCTATCCTTATCAGAAAATATGATCATATTAGCCCAATTCTGTCAGAATACTTAATATTAACCTATCCTTATCAGAAAATATTATCATATTAGCCCAATTCTGTCAGAATACTTAATATTAACCTATCCTTATCTGGAAATATGATCATACTAGCCCAGACAAACTATGTGATGCCCATTTTCAACATAACAGGGCCTCAATAATATGTGGACAGGGCCTTAGTAAAAAGGTACTTACATGAAACTTGTTACACATTTAGCATCTAATCAGAGTACCACACTGGAATTCACTGAGCTTCTGAGAGGGGCCCTTTTTCCTAATTGCTTGATTTGATATCCCTGTGGCTATGGACGTGAATAAACCATGGAATTAAATTTTTTATATGGGTGGTTTAACAATTTTGGCTAGACAAAAAAAACCTGTATATTTAAGACTAATGGACTAGATGTCACAGTAACTATCTGTGTTTAGACGATTGGTGTAGCAGGGCCAGGAGCATGAGTGTGCATTGTTTATTCATTTATGCCACATGTCCAATCTAGCAACGTGGAAAAGACCATTTAAAAATTAACATTATCCTAGAAATACTAAATAAAATATGGACACAATGTTAAATAAAAGATATTTATCATATTTACAAAGTCATAATAAGAAACTCCATTTAGAAAAATGGCATATTGTACCTTTAATCTGAAACTAGGATATTTTAAGGATGGGCGAATGCTGCAACAGAATATGCAAATAAAGCATTTGACAAACCTCATCTGAGATTCTCCTGTAAACATGAATCATCTGAGCAGAGGATGAGACAAACTGCTGGAGCTATCGGCAGATTCACCCCACACCGTAAATCCAGCAGGCAGCTGATGAATAAACAAATCCAATTAAAGAAAGCACCAGCCTGGGAATGCTTAGCTCAGCCTCTTGCAGACACACCTTAATCTGAGTTTAAAGAAGCATCGCTGCATGACTCCACCGTCCTGAAGAATTTATAACCACTGTGAACTGGCTCACCGACACCAGTCACGTGGATAAATATACACAGCACACAAACACACATTCGTTCATGTACACACGCAGAGACCTGATGGCTGTTGCCATCTCATTCAGGAAGCAAACCCAGCTGCTGAGTGTCCATCGATCCACAGGCCTGAGAGGAATACTGATCACACACATACAGAGACAAACACACCTGAAAATACATGAGCAGGCCACTAGTATCTGAGAGGACCTGCATTTGCCCACACTCACAATACAAAACATTGATACAATAAAAAACAATTGCTGTCACAAAACTATCCACCTACACAAACAGGAGTAAACAATCTAATTATGATAAAGCAGAATGTTGGATTTTACACACACTACTGTAAACAAACGTATTTATTATAAAAAAAACATCACAAGCTCCTCCCTCTGATCATTTGTTTGAAGCCAAACAAACATATAACAGATACACAAGCTCTACCCAAAGATAAATAATAACAATAATAAAACTACAACAAATGCTCCGCCCCTTTCACACAGACTACACTAGATAAAAAAAATTCCTCATTATTTACTAATGGTTTTTGTATACTTATGTAGACTTTATAAATGCAATTTAGAAATACAAAATACAAAAAAAGAAATAGAAAAACACAAGCCCCTCCCACTGACAAGGTGAACCATCCCAACATAACACTAACTCCGCCCACTGTGAAGACAAACAATACCTATATAACACAATTCCCACCACAGGCAGAATAAACAATCCCTACATGAAAACCAAAGCTCCGCCCACCGAGATGGTGAACAATCCCTTTATGTTAACATGAGATCCGCCTCTGACAAGGGACACGCCCTTCATTAAAACTCAAGCTCCACCTACTGAAAAGATATACAAACCTTACATGAAAACACAAGCACAAGCTCCGTTTAAGCACAAGATGAAGGGTCCCTACATAACACAAGCTCCAACTCTGACACTGAAAGGTAAACACTCCATACATGAAAACGCAAGCTCCGCCCACTGAGAAGATGAACAATCCCTACATTAAATCTCAAGCTCCGCCCATTGAGAAGCTGAACAGCCTCTACATGAAAACGCAAGCTCCACCTCTGACAAGGTCCCTATATAAAATCACAAGCCCCACCGACGAGACCCTTCATGAAACATTAACTCTAAGCAAACAGCTTGGAAAAAAAAAATAGTCTTGCCAACGAAGCATCACAGGCTCCACCCACTTTCAAGACAAGGGGAAAAGTACAACACTACAACCTCCACCCACTGTCAAGAGTACGAAAAAATTATATATCCGTGACAGAAGCTCCGTCTACTGACAAGAACAAAGTAAACAGCAGAAGATGAAAGAAATTCAATGAAAAACCAAAAGTTAATCAGTGTGTTCATCAGTGATATAAGCTCCACCCACTAGCAGACATTTCCAAGTTTCCATAGTGATTACTCAGCAGCCCAGAGCATCTTCTCCATGATCTGCTAAGGCGCTCGACCAGCCCCTTACTGCCAATTCATTCCCACATCCTCAGTCATCATAAAAACATGATTCAAGCTCTCGTAGAGCATACGTTAATGCCTTTTCATGTCGCGTTATGAAGACATCTGGTAATGCAAAAGACTTGAGATGATGCTGTAGAATAAGAATGTCTCCTTGAGAATATCATTTAAATTTGGACGAGAGCGAGAAAGAAAATGTAACAATTCTGGATTTTTTTCATTTAGATGGACCATGACTGACAGTTCACTAAACAGACGCAATTTAAATTTCAGGAAACTAATGGATAAAATAATGGTTATTGAGTGTGGATTTTCTCCAGGGCGAGTACCATTTCATTTAAAGATTAGCAGTAAGCTGCTCTATTTCTCTCTCGCTCTCTGACAATGAGACTGTAAATAGTTTGAAAGAGCTGCGCGCAAGAGAACAGTTTTTTCCATCATTGGCTTTCATTCAAATGTCCGTAAAATACGGGACCTTCCAATTCAGATCACATGAGGATATGCCACCTAAAGTTGGGGTTACAGGGGAAATCTATCAAATGATATTTGTAAAAGGATGGGGACATTTTGGCGTAGATCAAACCATTCGTATGAGTAAGTAGGTACCTGTTTCACATGCAAGTATCATCAAAAGAATACAAATATCTTCACAAAAATATGGTTGTGTTTAGGGTAACGGTTGTAAAAGAAACGAATATTTGGATTCCTATTGCTCTGAGATAGAACAGGAAGTTACAGCACAACAGGAAGTTACAAGTCGCTTGAATAAAGCATGCCCATGGTGGTTTTGCCTTTTTGCTCTTTCTGATCTCTCAGGGTTTTCCCCTCCCCCTCTACTCCAATCTTCTTTTTTTGTTATTAAATATTGTTAAACCTTGCTTCCAGAGTCTTCTATAGTGGGTTATGAATACATTTTCAATAACCTAAAAAACATAGACAATATTAATGTAAAGTTGTTCTAAGTGAAACTAATGTAAATGTGCATGTTATGTTTTAATGATGGGACCAATTGTAAATGAAGGGACCAAGTGATTGCGGGTAAACAGTGAATAATTATATACACATACATATAAAGAAGAGATTTAGAAGAGAAGTAGATGCCTACTCTACCTACTGAACCCATTAATTTAAGTAAAATCAAGTGCCATTGTATACATTTTGAAATAGATTGATAAAATAAATGAGTATATACCTACATTACATTTACATTTATGCATTTGGCAGACGCTTTTATCCAAAGCGACTTACATTTGAATAAACATATTTTTTTCTGTCAGTTCTTGTTTTTCCTGGGATTTGAACCCACAACCTTTGCGTTGTTAGCGCAATGCTCTACCAACTGAGCCTAAATACATAACTAGAAAACCTAAATACAAAAATAGAAAAATTTGTAATAGGTCCCAATTAAACCTCCATTTGTGGCCCAGTGTGAACTGCGTGAGGTTGCTATTAGCCAGGCATTACCAATAGAGTCAAATCTTGATTTCCAGTTAGCAGCACCGCCCAAATAATTAGTATGCAGACTCAGAAATAAATGTGAACTAAAAAAACAATTGTTGAAATGTAGAAAACATTTGCGAAAACTACTTATTTTACTTAAGCAATAAAACAAACGTGGTTGCCAAGGATATAATTCTAACAAACAATCCCTGAGAAGTTTTATTTATACTTTTGCAAATCAAATAGTAACCCTAGCAACATCGTAGCAGTCATTGTTTTAGAACTCTCTTAGCAGCACATTCAGAATCATGATTTTGGGAGAAAGGGAGAAAACAAACAGAGGATTGGGTGACCTTATATGTGGCTCCTGGCCGGGGGCTAAATCATATCACCATGTGCTTTCGATGTATGCATCAGAATCATTGCTACCATCAAATTACCGAATGATCCCGGCCCTGCTGGAATGAAATCACTCAAACATATTCCTATACTTTATATTATTTGCACGCTAGCACAATGAAAGTGATTTGAAAGTGAATTGATTCTCCGTCGCAGCTTTTACCATGCCGTCGATCACGATGATTACATTTGTAAAACCAGTGACTACAAAGAAACACACATTAAGCTTCCCTCTATAGGAGACAGGGTTGAGTATTCACATGGTGCTAACCACCTTCTCACGTCAATCCTACTTTTGGCAAAAACCACACGTGGGTGTAACAAATGGTGCGTGTGCTCTTCCAGACCCTACTTCCAAAACCAAGCTTTTATTTTCTTCATGCATGCAAGCCGGCCACTTTATTAGGTACACTCGTTTGTTAACGCAATTTTGTAATCAGCCAATCACATGGCAGCAACTCATTGCATTTAGGCATGTTCAAACGGAACATCAAAATGGGGAAGAAAGGTGGCTTACGTGATTGAACATGGCACTGTTACTGCTAGACGGGGTGGTCTGAGTATTTCAGAAACCGCGGAGCTACAGGACATTTTCATGCACAACTATCTTTAGGGTTTACAGAGAATGGTCATATAAAGAGAAAACATCCAGTGAGCGGCAGTTCTGTGGGCGCAACTTCCTTATTAATGCCAGAGGGTAGGCTGAAAGAAAGTCAACAGTAACTCAAATAACCACTAGTCACAATCGAGGTATACAGGACCCTTCAGTCCACTTCTATACATTGTGCGAATTAACTTTTAAAGAAAAGACAATATGGATCAAAGATAAATAAAACCAGTAAACATGGGGTAATTTCACAAGATGCCATTCAAATAATGGCATTCTGATATTCCAATGACTACCGTTGCCATTGATCCGGGCATCTAGCAATGCAGATCTCTTTCTCCTCTTATGGGGCTCAGGGAATTCTAGAGTGGTCACCCATACAAGTCTGGTTGTGAATTCTTTCTTTAAAAACTCAACGTCACAAACCCAGGCACTAATGGTAGGTTGCGCAAAATGGCAGATCAGGCCACTAAAGCCCATTTTAGACTAGCCATTTTTGAGAAATCAGGGCTAGTCTGTCTTCTCAAAATTAGACCACAGAATTTGCCGACAGGTTTTGAGAAATCACAACTGTTCAAAGTCAGGCAATCTGATGCGATCGATCACACAGTGTCAACCATCAAAGACATGATCTGCAAGAGACTAGTAGGGGTGGGCGATATCTCGATATTTAAAATATATTGAGATATTTTTTAAACTCGCTATGAATTCTGGCAAATCGTACATATCGATATAATGTCTATATTTAATTTTCGCCAATTTGCAAGGAGGTCCCCGCCTCCTTGCTTTTGTTCCCCCTCCCCTTGCCTGTCGTCTCATTCAACATGGCGGCGCCCGCAACCAGCCCGGAGGTTACAGAACTTGTTGCAAAAAAAAAGAACAGCTGGCTCCATTATATGGAAATACTTTGGTTTTAAGTCGTCAGACGAACAACAGACAGATGTCTACTGCCGTGAATGCCGTGAAAGTTGCTGCCAACCAAAGCTCCGCTAATCTCCACAATTCTGTAACACGGAGTGTAGAATATGAAAGACAGAGCGGAGAGCGCAAGGTGGTGTAGCGTCACAGAGTTCGTGGCATTTCACATAGCGGTGGACATGGCACCCATATCCGTCGTTGAACAACGTGGCTTTAAACGTATGCTAAAAACACTTGATCCCAGTCAGATACAGTTTACCGAGTCGTCATTACTTTTCGAGACAGGAACTCCCGCGACTGTACACTACAGAGAGAGCGCGGCTTGCTGCTGAATTGGAAAAGGTTACTTACAACAGAGGTCCTGCAAAGATGAGCTTGAGTTGTTTTATTTTTGAATGAAAACAAGGCAATGTGTATTATTTTACAGTTAAATTATTATTTATGTTATCAGGGATTTTTTTTTAAATCCTAAATGTTACAGAAGCACTTTGTCCCTTCGCACTGCCTGTTTTTGTTGTTGTTGTTTTATTTTTTAATGAAAAGGCAATATGTATTTCTTTATTGTTTAATAATATGTATGCAAGAATTTCTGAAAGAAAATTCGCAGAAGCACTTTGTTTGGAACCACCTACCTCTGAGCTTTGAAATTTGTAATATTTGTTTATTTATTGTTTATATGTTTATTTTAGGTTATAAATCCTGTAAAGATATCGAGATATATATCGTATATATATATCGAGATATCGAGATATATTTTTTGCTTCATATTGCCCAGCCCTAGAGACTAGTATTGAAATATTAGGCATGATTAATATCTGGAGCTGTCGGCGACTCAGAATCAGGCAGTGTGAAAAGCATTCGGACATTTGTGTTTTCTTGCCGCCATTGAGGGAGCAAATATCAGAGCACCGGGAAGGTGGGGAGGTATTACATTCCAATATCAAAAATGGTTTTGGTTCAAAGAGGGCTTCTTCTCTTTCTGTTTGGACTCAAGAAATGAACAAAATAATCTCTACTGTCTTGCACAGGTGACCTTGCATTGTTTTCAAGTCACTTCTTACGAGTGTTTGGTTGCGAGATGTAGTTGGCGGATACGGACAAAGTTGTCCGGGATTCTTCTGAAAGGCATGCAGTGGTCATCACCTATCATGCAGTGCAACTGGATTCTACCCCGGACAGTCATGCAGGGAAAAAAGATCTGTGACACGACTACTGTGAAAATCCTGCAGTCAGAAGTTGCTGTCAATCACTGCAGACCTCAAACATTTTTTGGTGGCCTTCGGAAGAGTTCGGAGGAGGACATGCCATTCTCTGGAGTGACGAGTAAACACTTAAGTGTAGTCATGGCAGTTGCTAGGGTAAACATATTTGTCTTGTAGGCACTGTGAATTGTAGGCCTTTAATGGAGGGGGTGACTGTGGTGTGGGGTTGTTTTTCTGCTGCTGGGGTTGATCCCAATTAAGGTATGGTGGCTTTGTGTTCAAATGTGACTGGTATCAAATGAGTGAGTTTAGAGTCCTGCAACTTGGTAGAACACCTCTGGGAGCAATGAATGCAATCCAGGCTTTCTCATCCTGACCTCATTCAGAAAATGTGTAATATTCATCCATCATGGATCATCTCTAGTTGCTGGGCATTGGCCCATCTTTCTGGTTTTTCGCTTGTAATCTTGAGTCCCTCTCAATACGTTTTGGACAGTGTTTTGTTCAGCAGGGGTTTGCGACTTCCTGGTACTGCTTTAACACCTTTACACAAGTCATTAAATCTTCATGATTACTCCACTGTTAAACTTGGAATAAGCAACCAGCTTGATCCAGGAAGTTTGGTATGCTTGGCCAATTTTCACAAAAAGAGACATCAAATAGTTGTGTTTTGATATATTTGGAGGTTCAGTCTTAAAGGTATAAATATTAATACAAAATGATAGAATTTAATAAATCCAAATCCTGGATTGGAATTGGTTATCGTCCTTGATCCATCGTTGTCCTTACATTCATCCATTTTATTTTAGTTTCCAAAGATGCATCTTTCAAGAGATCCTGATACCATTAAGACAAAATGGTAATGAGAATCTTTCCCCAGATTCGAAGGGGAGATTTTTAAATAATGTATGATGTATATCTTTTAAGGACCACTAATTAATATTTCACATTTAAAACAAAACAAAGGTTTATGTGAGGTAATCAATAGAGAGAATATACACATGATGTCACGGTACCAGGAACATCCACTATTCACCCACTAGCAGTGAATGTTAGACCCGCATGAATGCTGAAAATGAGATAAATTGTTGTGCGATTAACTTTTTTATCAAAAACTTCAAAAAGGACTGCCGAAATCCAAAGAAAAGAGGAGCAAATGGATTGCTGCAATTCCTGCCAATAATTGGAACACAGCAGTTCAACCTGCGTTTGTGGTCACCATTTTCGTACCTTCGAAAGTGGAAATCACTCATTGTTTGGCATTTTTATGTTATTTGCAATTATGGCCCTGAGCAAGTGAAACCATTAGCTACAGAAAGACTAGCTAGCTAACAGCTTCTCCGGTACAAATTGTAATAAAAACGGTTCCTGTTCACATACAACCAAACTTGAACGCCCCTATAAGCAGGCATTGAGGCTTTTGTATGGCTTTGAACTTTGTTTTGCGTACGTTCCCAGTGTTGAAATCAGAAACATATAAATGTCAAAAAATACAATTTCCGGTGTCACCTGCAAAGTTGTGGGGTTCAATGTTTACGCCGATTCTTCTTCAATTAAACATGTAGTCATCACAATAACTCAAAGTTTGACATGTTTTCAAATTAAATTTTATAAGCATTTTAACGCTTGTTTTGCAAGTCAGTTTGATTGAAGGGGGCGTGGCCAGGTGAAAACGTGACGTCAATGCACACCTCTGTTTTTAAAAATTATTTTAATTTCAACATAACGAAGTACACACTTGTTTGAAATAACGATTTTTAAATTAAATACCCCAAGTTCAAAGTTATTGTGATATTTTTTGCAAGTGATTTCTGAATATTTGCCATTTATCTATTCTTGCCTTAGTGACCAACTCACACACCAGAAACTAAATGATCGGGGGTTTTGAGAATTTCAGGGTTGCCAAATATTTAAAATTGCATGATGCATACCCCTGTAATGATTACTGGTGTACAAATTAAAGGCAAAAAAAAAAACAATTTACTGCTATTGTCAGCAATTACTGCAATAGACAAACACACACATGCAGAAGCGGAGTGAACTTACAGCATTATTCAGTGTCACTGTAATACGGGTAAGTTCATCCTATGAAACGCGAAGATCCGTGTAGAAACACTGCAGAAAGTGCTTAATAAATCCTTGTGCAATCAACCCTTCCGCCGAAGATTACAGGCACAAACGATCCTTCAGAGACGCAAACATAAAGTCTCTTCATTCGACCACAGACGCCGTTATCCTCCTCCTCCTCGTGTTAATCACTCTCTCGACTATTCGGTCAACTCAGTGGAAACCAGTCCTTCGATATACTCCGTTTGTCCGGTTTTAATCACGAGAGTGTCTAGGTCCGTCTGCAGTCTGGACTCACCCAGCGCCGAATGAGCACCTAACTCACGCGCGCACGTACGAGCGAGGGCGCGCGCGCACGGAGAAATGCGCGGCTCCAGTTGCATTTATTAAGTCTCTGAAACACCCAAACACGCCGAACAAACGCGATATAAAGCTAGATAAAGACATAGAAGAGATTCACGCAAACAAAAAACCGACGGAAACATGTTTATTTCTTTTCCGCCGTTATCCACGCAATATTAACATATTTCCCGCCAAATCGTCCATTTCAATTCCAGTCACGGTGAAAAAGGAGTCCTTGTTGGTTATCAGTAACATCAATAAGCTTTCTGGCACAAATAATTTTGCACTTAACTCCAACCAAAAACATTAAATGTCTGTTTTGAAGAGATTTTATTACATTAAGGGCAATCCAAAGTGTTTTATAGGGAAGTGGAGTACAATGGTGCATTCACACCACCATTGTGACTAAAAGCCTTCACATCGACCCAAATTTTCGTGCTCTGACACGCCTCGATATTAAACCATTGCCTTGGTATGGTTTGCCGTTGTTGCCGTGTCACATTTAAGTGGGTTTGCGTTAGACGTCACTCTAGATACAATCTAGTTCTGCCTGGTGACATCATAATGAAAGCGGTAGGACCTTGGTCTCTTTTAGAAGGAACGCCTTGTAACTTCTTGTTGCATCGTTAAACCTGTCTTCTGCAATCAGAGAAAGGAAGTTTGTCCATGGTCAATCCCCTGCCGATTTAGTTCTCATTCTCAGTGCATTCTCTCTGGTCCGCACCAGCTGAAAATGATGACATAATGCGGGCCACTCATTGGGCACATACACCATCCCACGTGTTTCCTCCATTGCTTTTGGATTGGTTAAAATGAACACGCGCACACGGAAGTAAACAACGGCTGAAGACTGAGATAACGTGTCAGACTTTGCTGCTTTGGCATCGCTTACTTTTATCATTTGTATGCTCAAATTACAAACTAATCCATTACAAAAGCTACTCCAGGTTTGACCCCAAGCTACCATAACAACGCTGCCAAGCAAAAAGACAAGCGCCAACCCATAATGCCAGGCACAAGCGAGTGCGGTGTCTGTGTTTGCTCAAAAAGCATGTGTTTGTTGTCTATTTGTATTTAGTTTGCATCAAAGTTCGATCATGTTTTCACCACAAACGAACAACCCTAGAGTTAGTTTAGAACCGGTCCGAGACCACCTAGACCTTTTTAGTCCACATTTGGTGCAGTTTAGAGTTCAGTTGTTGTCTTCTCACCTGCCCAAATGGACCGAACTAAAAAGGAAAATGAATTCTATTTACAATTAATCAAACTAAATAAGTTAGGTGTGAAAGCACCCTAACAAGCAAAGCTAATCAACCAACTAATTAACAGTTTGCTGCCGTTTTCCATCTATTTGTGTAACATTGTAGTGATGCATGTAGTAACAATTCTTTCTGGGCAATCAATGAGCTCAACAACTGATCAGTCAGTGATCAACAGCATGTTGTGCCTTGCTTTTTTCCAATAAGAGAAAAGTATCACCGCAGCCCAATTTAACCAGACTGTAGAAACTCATCCGAAACAAGAAAGACTTGCTACAAAATGAGGTGCAAAGATCCCATTATGCAAATAGTTCTTATTATCAACCAGTCAAGCCTGTTTAAAGGTTTCGTCTTATAAGAAAACCCTGAAAATTTGTGTTAGAAGGAGTTGAAGGGATTTTATGTCCTTTGGGGCATTTCTTGTTGAACTTTAATGATCCTGTCCATGGTACAAGCAGCTTTAAAATGATGTTGTTCAAACAGAATGAAATATTTTTCAATATTTTTTCATCAAGTATATTTTTTTAGATGTGCTATAGGTGGCAGACAACTAGATCACTCCTTGATTCCGGCAGCAAGGATGTGTGATGCTAGTTGGGATAACACCAACCCTAGCTGAAAATTAATAAAATATTGTTGCCACACAATACACAATGGGATTTTAGACATTGGTTTAAACACATATAGTTCAAATAATTAAAAAAGAAAATCTCAAATCCTCATATTTTTTTTGCCAGGTTTACTTTAACTAAATTAATTAAGATCAAAATAATTGTAATTTAAATGCGTGACAATATTTAAATTGAGAAAAAAAAGACCAGTGGTTTTGATCCCCACAAATCTCAGAACTCTGTAGTCAGCAAAAACATCACCCAATCCGATCCTTGCCAAAGTTTATACAGGGGTGCTATTGTTCCCGGTAAATTAACATTTCACCCAAAACACACAAACGTGTCAGCATGTCATCATCATTTTTAAGACCTTTACTTCATGATACTTTTAGGCAAAGAAAGAAAGAGGAATCTGAGGAAAAAAAATTCAACAGGACAAGAATTTAAAATAACAACAAACATCTTCAAACATCTTACTGGAAGCACCTAAAGCAGTTATTTAGCAAAGCCATTGATCTGAAACATCATTTTCTTGCTGATGTTGTTTCCAGTACCATATATGAAAGATTGGGGGCGCTGTTGCTCTCACTCAAATTTCAATCAGTTTGTGGGGACCTGAAGCATCTGCCTGAAGAAGCAGTTTGAGCACAATGGCTGTGAGCAGCATAAACAAACAGTCTGCCGTGACATAACAGCTGTCTGTTTAAATTAATAGGGGTCAGTGCACATCATACGCACCCAGAATTGCATTCAGCAAATGGGCAGCGCAGATTTTCAGCGACTCTCTGCGTGATAAATCAGATTAAAGCTGCATTCTGGAGATTTTTCCAGACAGTATGCCTGGATCGATGGCTTTATTCCAACCAGGCTGCATTAACTGATGAGTTATGATAAACGTCTGCAGACGCCACCAAAATATAACGCTTAAACCAGCACAGGATGACAAGCATCAAAGTATGCATACAAGTATATTTAACATGATTATTCTAAATATGAAAGTTACAGCTTCACATAGTTTACACTTACAACCTGATTATTTACTCTAAAACAGCATTGTCAATGTCACGGTGTGCATTTTTACATAGTTGAGATATTGAACTGATGATTCGGTTGCTAAGGTAAATATTCTGGTTACTATGCAATTTAATGTTCCGCTTGTCAAAAAAAGAGACATAAACCAACCCCGGTTTCTAAGTTTTTCCAAACGTAAGATAGTGACCTACCAATTTGGTCACAGAGGTAAATAGTCTGGTTGCTATGGAGGAGTCAATAATGTCTTTTAATGTTCCCCCTGGCAAAATAAGAGACATACACCAACCCCCACAATTCTACATTTTTCCAAATGTGAGATAGAAAACTGTCATTTTGTTTGCTAAGGTAAATAGTCTGGTTGATATGGAGGGGTAAACCATGTAATTTACTGTTCCCCTTGTCAAAATAAGAGACATAAACCAACCCCGGTTTTTAAGTATTTCCAAACGTAAGATAGTGACCCACCAATTTGGTCGCCGAGGTAAAAAGTCTGGTTGCTATGGAGGAGTCAATAATGTCTTTTAATGTTCCCCTTGGCAAAATAAGAGACATAAACCAACCCCCACATTTCTACATTTTTCCAAATGTAAGATAGTGACCTGCCAATTTGGTTGCCGAGGTAAATAGTCTGGTTGCTATGGAGTGGTCAATAATGTTATTTAATGTTCCCCATGTCAAAATAAGGTATGTAAACCAACCCCCACATTTCTACGTTATTCCAAATGTAAGATAGAGACCTACCAATTTGGTTAATAAGGTAAATAGTCTGATTGCTATGTAGTCATCTGGATGAAAGACAGGTGGAATTGAGTGTCTGCCTAGCAATGGTAAGAGAAGCTTGAATTGAAATGGGAATATAGTGTATATGGGGAGTGGGAAAGTGCCAAAAAAGGTGAGGTCTGAAGGGGGGAAAATTAGGAGGGACGTGCAGACAATTAGGAAATGACACAGAGGATCTGGGATAGAAAAAAGAACAACTGGAGAGATCTTACAATGTTCACGTCTGTTGGTAAAAGAAGTGAAACTGTTGGTTTGAACACAAACAAGCCGTGACATAAAGTTTCTCTCGTACGCAGCTTCTGTCTCATATTAGAAACCCTCACATCACTCAGAAGGGGAAAACTATCAGTCTGAAAATTCGACTTAAAGTGCCCAAAACTCTGCTATTCCCTCGCTGGAGGTAATTTCTCCACAGCTTTGGTGGTGGAAGTGTGTGTCTGGTGTCTTCGGTTGATTCTTTGTGACCGGAGAGAATGAGAGGGACAGCAATAGAGCCGTCAGTGTGCAGAAAACACAGATCTTCCAAAGCACATGATTTATTTCACAGTTAATGTTAGAACAGCGTGACAAATCTACCAGTTTGTAAAGCTCAGAATGGCAAGATGAGGCCGGACGCGCATTAGGCCTAATCTGACGTCTGAGTGACGCTTGATATAATCTACAAGTCCAGCGTGGAATAGACTTTGCCTATTTGTACAATCGTCCCTCTATCCATCTTTGTCAGGGCTCTTTCCAGGGTGAAAAAGGTCAGAGGGACACTCTGGAGGGGAGAAATTAATGGCGTCTACTGGCAGAAATGACAGATTTTTGATTATTGTCCAGCCAATGTCTTATTCTGGTTTCATTGTGCCTATAGCTAGATATTCAATCAATCATTTTATCAACACATGAAAGAAAAAAAGGGATGATTAACAGGATATTCTATAGAACTTAAAACCAAAAATATAAAGACGAAGAGTGAAAATTCTGGTCAAAACGAGCATCAAAATTGGTTTTGAAAAGCAAATGCTCCGGAAATTTCTATTTTTATGAACATTTAAATTTGCCAACATTTTTTGTTTATTTTTGCGATGCTTATTTTGTCTACCAATTGTTTTAACAATTGAATAACTTTTTAACGCTTGCTTAAAATTTTCTCATTGATTTCTCATTTAAAAAAATCTATTTGACTGAAGGAAAAAAATTCTGATCAAAATGAGCATTTAACTTGGTTTTGAAAAGGACATTTTTATTTTTGTTTATTTTCATGATTCTTAGTTTAATTACCGGTAATAATTATTTTAAATTTGCATTTAAATGAGTTTTTCATTCACAAATTGTGATTTTATTTTGCATTGTGACTTTAGTATATGTCTTACATTTATGCATTTGGCAGACGCTTTTATCCAAAATTACTTACATTTGAAGGAATGAACACATTTTTTGTCAATTCTTGCTGTTATCTTGTTATGTTTTATTTCTATGGCTGCATACAACTTAAAACAGCAATTCAACTGAGGAAAAAAAACAAGAAAGGTTGGGAATAGGCAAAAAAAAAAGTGAAATTCTGATCAAAGTGAGCATTTAAATTGGTTTTGAAAAGGAAATAATTTTTTTTGTGAATCGAATGAATTAAAAATTTTCAATTTGCCAAAATTTTTAGCTTATTTTTGTATATTATTTTTCATAAAAATGTGCTAAACTGCTTTTTATGCCCCACCCCCCCCAATTCAATTTGCATTTAAATTTTTCTCAAGTTTTTATTTTCCATTTTCAAATCATAAAACTTAAATTTGCAATGTGATCTGACCGTCTATTGATCCCATACAGTTTTCCACTATCGACTTCTCTATTTTCTATAGCTGCATACAGCTTCCAGTCAATTCAACTGAGGATAGAAACGATTTGAAAACTGAATAAAACATGGAAGCGTTATTCCTACAGTGTTCCGACTACTAGTAAAGTGAGCAGGAATGGGAGCAAATGCAACAGATGTTCCCTCAATGTTCTCTCAGAAAGGAAAAGCCCGTGAACCAGTTTTGGGAGTGACCTGTTTTTCTCTCTCTCTGAGGGCACCAGTCAGGCTACTGAAACCGAATATATCGAGTTTTGTGTCCAGAGAATTCAGTTCAAATGCTTCCTTCAGACCCGCAATGATTAAAAATATCGCTGTAGGTAATAAATGCAATTTATTCCAGATCATACACTGTTTCAAATTACCCCTAGAAAAAACTCTTTTGTTATAGTCACTCACAGCCCATGCATATTTGGACCAAATTTTTAGATTTAGTTTTGATAATTCATATAAAGATTAAAGAAATAAACGTTTCAATCACTTTGACTGACAAATACACAAAAAACAGTGTGCTCCCACTGTTAACAATGATCACCAGAGACCGTAACAAAGTTGAAGAGCATCTGAGCAATCCTTCACTTCCACACTGCCCTCTGAAAGCACAAACACTCTCATTCATTGAATTCTGCACGAGAGAAAGTGACCAATGGTTAATATTTGCCTATTTTTATGCAAATCCCACTCAGTGGCATCTCATTACTTCACGACTAACACTCCCCTTTTCCTTGGGTTTTTCAAAACTGAGGCACGAAAGGCCCCTGCTCGGTATCAGGGGTGTTGTGATTCTACAAATAAGATTAGAGTCTTCCTAAAGTGTGAACGATAAATGTAAAATGATTCACAAACGAGTATTGTTTTCATTCTCTCGCAGCTGTGGGCACGGGCAACAAAAGTTTCATCGATGGTAGTAAACAGAACAAAATGATGTGTGAAGTTGCACCACAATACCTGCAGCTTTTTGATTGTGCTCCCACTGTTAACAATGATAACCAGAGACTGTAATAAACAAAGTTCCAAACCTCCAGCTTCTTCAATCTTATTTATTGAATTCTGCTTGAAAGAAAATGACCAGTGGTTAATACTCGCCTATTTTTATGCAAATCCATTTATTACAAATGTAATGTAATGTATTACTCCTTTCTCTGGTATTGGAACTGAAAAAACAGACAAAGCTTTAGAGTGAAATACTTAAAAACCATTAAACCGTCTTAGTAATTTCACCAGTGTTAAATTATCTTCATTGATCATCCAGCGTCGGTGTGGAAAGCAATAGTCTATGTTTATCCTTCATCTCAATTATGAGTTCAGCAAACATTACTTTCCCTGATGAGCTCTCAAACTGAGATCAATTAAAAACACTTAGCTTATGAACAGGACAAAATTAGGGACAGTTACAGCAGCAGAATATTGATGGAAAGCAGGTTTGTGGCATTTGCTGTGATTAAATCTGCAGGAAGAAGAGAATAAACCAGACTAAGCTGTTTTACAGATCAATGATGATACTTTATTGCAAAGTGTCATGAATATGGATGAAATTTGTGTTCTCTCCTAGTTCATAAGGTGGGTTCACTGCACTGATCCGGAAGCAATTGTGGCTGTAGACTATTGGTATTTATTTATTTTTTTAAGTTTGCAACACAAAGGCTTTGAAATGAACTCGTTCTTCCCAATACTGTTGATATTATGATATCTATGTTTTTTTATTCTAAAAATAGCTGTTTCATTATTACAAGTATTACAACTCGACGTCAAGTTATAAATGAGTTAAAAATGTAAAAAAAAGAAGCAAAATACAAAAATGCTAACGGTCTAATTGAATTCAATGATGTATGCTAAGCTATGCTAAAAATCGGCAGATATGAAGAACGTTAAACCTTTTTTGTCTGGGGGTGGTAGGGAATGAGCCCATGTCAAAAAAAGGAAATAGTTATCTAGGAATAGCGCTGTCAGCGTAGCTTAGCATAGATCGAATCCGGTTTCGATTTAAGCATTTAGATTAAGAGTTCAAATGTTTTTCTAATATTTGATGTCTGTGTATTAAGACGTCCAGTAACGCCCCATATGCAGCTTCCAGGGCTGATGAGTGCAAATGTTCCTTTGATGACATAATGCATTCAATTTTTTAGCAATTTTCACCAAGTTTCCTGTGCCTTTAGAGCTCACACATCCTCAAAACATCGGTAACCCACCTCCATGTTTCACAGTGGGGATGATGAAACTTATGAGCACGACTGTGGATTACAAATGGCTAACTTAACAAATTCTTGGGGATAATAGAGAATTATGCCTCCAAAAAAATGCTTGTTCCTGTATAATCCCCCTTACTTTTCTTCATTTGGAAGGATATTTGGAAGTCTATATCCGAGTTTTGTTGTTTGATTCCAATAAAACAGATTACTCCCCTATGAAACTCAAAGAAACTAGTTATTTTCTCAAAAAAGTTTCCCAATAAAGAACCCAAAAAAGGCAATATAGCAATGTTTTAAAACTAATACATTTTTGAGTACGTAATTTTATTTAAGCATTTAAACAAATAATCTTTCGAATATTTTCTGAGATATTAAAGTAATAAAATGAAAGTTGACTCAACCACTATGGTAAAAATAGAACCATTGTAACTGTTCAGAAACGCTCCCATAAGAGGGATCATAACATTTGCACATTTATTAGACAGCTTTGTGCTAAAGTAAAAAGCAGAGTAATAAAAAAAACCACAATAGACCCAATAACAAAACCTCAATAACTCTGAAATTAATTTTGGCTGCATGGAATCAAATTTTTCATGGCGCATTTCCATTTTCTGCCTTGACAATACGTATTAGTCTCCTCCATGGCAATTCTTAAGAGAGGGAGGCATTAACGTCCAAAGCACAGCTCAGTAAATGAACATAGATTTATAAGCTGGCTTTAAGGATAAATTACTCACACTTCAGGGGCCGTGTGAGATTACCCCCCCCCCAGTCGGAGACCCTCGCCACTGGGAAAACCCCAACAGAGAATCTCGAGCAGGCCAGGGAATCAGCCACAGGTCAGGAGAACAGACGAAACTCTCAAAAAGCAAGTTTGGAAGCGATCCTCGGGTTATTTTGATTGATTTCCTTTAGGTGGATCGTCCCTGCAGACAAACTCGCTGTAAAGACAATTTAATTAAGAGGCAGATGGCTGCAGGGGAGATAATCCAGCTGAGTTTGATGTAATTCAGAGATGATTAAAAACCAGCGCTGCATTCCCCAATAGGACCCACAGCCTCACTTTGACCACACCGAGGGTGCGAATCACAGAATTACCCACAAGCCCCTCTGGTGGCAGCACTAATCAGCACAAGCACTTGAGTTTTTCCAAAGAAACATCATGTTCCCGTATGTTCGGAGGATGTATCTGGTGGTTTTAGGCAAATATAATCACGGATGAACTCGATTAATTGCATTTTGCTCGCTTTGGCTTCGATTAGGAGCGTCTCACATAGGGTCTATTTTCAGCCTGGATATTTATGAAGCTGGGATATTTCAAGCGGTCACAGGCTGGTTTGGACCCATCCCAGATTCATGATCACGGTTGGAAATCTAGAACCTACATGCAATAGAATTAAAGCTGGATTACTGATGGCTGTCATTATATTTTTTGGCACATTTTTAAGCAGTAAACGAGTTTGAATTTTGGCACATTATGGGGACTAAAATGAGATAAGTGAAAAAAATCCATAATCTTGGCTCCCACTTTTAATTATTGCTGAAATCTCAACTCATGTTTCATTCCTGCCCAAATCTGCAGAGCTCTGTGTTCTTGCTGCTTTCTAACATTTACATTTGTAAGTAAACAAAGGCAGTTTTTCAAACCTATTATTAAAACATGACAATTTTGAACTGTATTATTGTTCACGCTCTTTGTGTACCCTCATCTGATTGGTTCCAAAGTATGTAGCGCTTCTTTGCTGGCCTCTATCAGTACTCATTTACACCCGGGTCACGGCACCAATTTGAAAGAAATTAACCCCTAACCCTGACACTGACACTGACAGGGGGGATGGGCTAGACTCACACCTGGCTATTTAATGCTAATTTTCTTTCAACCAAATTAAAATGCTGTTTTTGGTGACCCCAAGGTGTTGTCTTTTTAACGTACCTAATTACTTTGTTAGTAGATGTTTGGAAACCAACCAGAAATGCTTTCATGATCCAGGAATATCATTTTAGTTTCTTTAGTTCAGAGATTTCGTTTATGTTACTATTGGTACTATACTATTATGTTATGTTACTATAGGTGCTACACAGGAAAATAAAAAACTATATTACTCCCACCACATAATGAGTAATTTTGTATTTTCAAAAGTTTATAGGTGGGCTAAACTACTGCTACTAAATGTGTGTGTGTGTGTGGGGGGGGGGGGGGGGATGTTTCCCTACTGAGGGCCTAAGCCCAATTTAATCACCAGACTTAAGCCCTCTGCACACTGATCCCAAATGAGATTTGCTCAAATATTCAAGTTACTTCTGCAACTTCTTTACCATGTCTTTTTGTTTTATTTAATATTTACAGAATTATCCTATAATCACATTTTTAACAAGAAACATTAGAAAACAAGCTTCTCAACTCCCTTAGATTAAAAGAGATGACTTAATGCAAACTTTAGTGCTGCCCCCAGGTGGATGGCTGATAATAAATGCTCTGATACAGTTCAAACGAGACCCTGGCATTCTTAGCTTTGCACTCTCATAACTTAAAAAAATAGATGATGGTACTATAAATATTTTTAGAAATTGGTTAAAATTATTGTTATATTGATCGTATCGTTGACATAGCATCGCGATATGTATCGTATTGTAAGAGGAGAGTATTGTTACATAAACATAATGCTAACACTCACCTTATCACTGCTCACAGCTAGAGATTGAGCAACTGTTTGAAGGCTTTCTGCAGAAATGCATTATAAATGAATATTGCGCCATCTGCTGACCTGGATGAAACCACTTTCGTAAGAAAATCCACCATTTTAATAGAGATACACTTGTTAGTTAACGCATTGTTTTCTGTTTTGCCAGTGAATTGTGGAAATCGGCACACGTTTGATTCTATATTTAAATGACTTCTTTCTGTGTGGACAACTGTGGCCAAAAGGGTGATGACAAACTGTACACCACAGTGAAAACTCAACAACTTAACAAATAACGGAGACTATCCCTCCCCTTTTGTCAGCTACTGTACATCAGCAAACAGTTTCGGGGATTTTCAGACAATTCCAGACACCAGTTACCCGTTCCAGTTCACATTACCACCCTCCAGATTTACACATGTGTGGCGTAATCTTCGAACTCTTTTTGTTCCCCTCACCAGCGGCTACAAATCTCCTTCCTCGCGGCCCCCTCAACCGCCCGAGAAATGCCTTCACATTTCCTGCCGCCTCTCAGAGGAAAAGCCTGACCTTGACGTCGAGTCCCCTTCTTAAACACAGATTACACCAAATCTTTCTCCAGCACACACGCTAGCAGAAATCCATTTTTCCACCTCGGATGCTTTTATATCACAGCGGCAGCCCTTCTCCAGCACAGGACACTCCGATTACAGTCAAATTTAGTGTGAGGCAGCATAAACACTTCTTTATCTCATTAAGCATGCATGGCTTCATGAATATTCACTAAGTACCGCTTAGTTCCTCAACCTTCGCTTTTCCTGATTTCTTCATCCACACATGTATGAATCAGATGGATAAACAGAGGCGAGCGGGGCGTCGTTTGCTCGAGATTTTTTACACTTGCAATCAGCTTTTTCAGCAGAGATCTGCAGCAGTTCCCAGCATGCATCAGCAGCTTGCGGTGTGTTAAGGGTTTAAATGTTGTTGTTCATGAGCCCTCTTCTGATCTCATTTTTTTCTGATTGTAGGCGATGAGAAAAGTTCAGCTGACATTTGGTAAACCGCAGAAGAGCTGTGGCACACTACTCGTCAATCTGAATAAGACTATAGGCCCAAATCCATTTCTCTCACCTCCCTCCTTCTACCTATTAACCCTTCCCCTCAGTTTTGCATATTAACATGAGAGGAAAAGCTTACCCAGTAATCATAAATGATAGCAAAGTGCTAAGGCACATATAGCCCTTCAAATTGAGCTTTGAACACTCAAAACATAACTGGTACAACCCTTTCCCTCACATAAATAAGGCAAAAATAAAAAAACAATCACTTAAAATATCTAATATATGATTAAAACATGCCAATTCTGTCACTAGCTACAAAAAACAGAAGGCAACACTCAACAAGAACACCCCCCCCCCCTTTCTTACCAACATCCATAGCTCTGTGAACTTATCGTCATGATCACTCCAGCCAGACAACTTGAAGAACTAAGTCTAGACTATGTACAGGGAACTCTTACATAAACTCCCTGTATTCTGAGCCACAAAACACAATAGCCAATTACATTTATGGTTCACATTCCACCACATCCGTCTGCCTGAAAGCACGAGTTGCAGCATTGGTGGCCAGATCTGAAGAAAGGTTTCATAGTTTCCAAAATGGTAAAAAAACAACAAATTGTCTCATGGAGAGATAATGTCAAAAACGTATCTTAAAACTTCTTTTTCCCAAACGTGCCAACTGAAAGCGTTGTTGGGTGTAAAGACAAAATAGCTTGCTGAGGAGGTGGGATCAGCAGAAGCTCTGGATCATTTAAAAGGCCAGACCTCAAAAGTTTTTCTAAAAATATGTTTTAACCACATAAATACCCTTTTGGACGTGTCTTGTGAAAAATTGGCAGCATTTTTTGCATTTACTTTTATCCAGAAACCAGCTGTAGGTGATTCACCACAAACTGAACGAGATGTGTTTACATGATCTGATCAGACAGAAGGAGTTGGGAGAACATGGAGCTTCTTTGCAGCACAAACAAATGTTTCTGACCAGAAAAACAAAAAGAAAGAAAACTAGCTCCAGCATCTCATCTCACACAAATTGAGTTCCAATCTTTGCTTTTTTTATTCTGAGACTCACACATGCAGAATCTAGGGTGTCGTTTGTCTTCAGTCATGCGAAATGTCGTCCGTCAGTTTTACTGCAGCCTGGTTTCCTCGCCGTACAGTCACGATAAATGATGGAAAACTGAACCAAGACGAAGAAAAGAGAGAGGGTTGCACTGTTTCCAAACAGATATGGCTTTCCAATACTAATGTTTGGGTCTGAATTCATGTGCTATCTTTCAAAATGATAAACGAAAACACCACAAGGTTCATTTATTCCTTTATACTGTTTTTTTTTACTTCTTGACTTCTAGCAGCCAAATAATAACAAAACCAGTCCAGTGTAACTCAAATTGCTTTAGAGCTAGTGCAGAAAGTCTGCAGCTTTTACAAAGTTTGTTGTATATTTTGTAATATTTTAATTATATTTATTATTTATTTCACCACCTCCACCCACACCACCACAGAAAGACAATACAAAATGTTACAGATGTTTAATAACTGCATAAATAGAGGCCCAGTATTCCTCTATTAATAAATATTCTTAATCATCAATGTCCTGCCCTCAAACAAACATTCCCCGCCCACCAATGCTGAAGCACCATCCTCCAAGTGAACTGAGCCCCTTAACTGGAAGTGTCTGGTTTAGGTCAAAAGTCTTTCTTTTCACAAAAAGTTTTCAGAATGGTCCGGATCACATTCTCACCACAAACAGAGACCTCTAAAGTTCGTTTGGCTGCGTACTGAGTCCACATCATGGAGTAGTTCAGAGAAAATTTTTTTGGTCAGTTTTGGTAAACGATGTAGATAAAAATCAACTAAGAAAGTAACCAAGCAAACAACCAATGAACCAAGTGACCAACCAACCACTGATCGACTAACCAACCAGGCAAGAAACCAACAAAGCAACCACCCAAACAATCAACCATCCAACCGACGAACCAAGCAATCAAGCAACCATTGATCGACCGACCGACCAACCAACCTACCGACCGACCTATCAACCATCCAACCAAAAACCCAACGAACCAAGCGACCAACCAACCAACGACCGATCGGCCAACCAACCAAACGAAAAACAACAACAAAGAACCAGAAAAAAATAGACACCCACCAACCAAGCAACCAACAAACAAAGCAAGCCACCAACCAATCAATCAACCATCCAACCAAGCGACCAACCAACCAATCAACCATCCAACCAATCAACCATCCAACCAATCAACTAAACAATCAACCAAGCAATCATCAATCAACCATCCAACCAAGCAACCAGCAAACAAAACAAGCAACCAACCAAACAATCAACCATCCAACCGACGAACCAAGCAATCAAGCAACCATTGATCGACCGACCGACCAACCAACCTACCGACCGACCTATCAACCATCCAACCAAAAACCCAACGAACCAAGCGACCAACCAACCAACGATCGATCGGCCAACCAACCAAACAAAAAACAACAACAAATAACCAGAAAAAAATAGACACCCACCAACCAAGCAACCAACAAACAAAGCAAGCCACCAACCAATCAATCAACCATCCAACCAAGCGACCAACCAACCAATCAACCATCCAACCAATCAACTAAACAATCAACCAAGCAATCATCAATCAACCATCCAACCAAGCAACCAGCAAACAAAACAAGCAACCAACCAAACAATCAACCATCCAAACAAGCGACCAACCAAGCAATCAATCAACCATCCAACCAGCTAACTAAACAACCAACCAACAAACCACCAATCGACCGACCAACCAAACAAGCAACCAACCAAGCAATCAATCAGCCATCCAACCAGCTAACTAAACAACCAACCAACAAACCACCAATCGACTGACCAACCAAACAAGCAACCAATCGACCGACCAACCAAACAAGCAACCAACCAAACAAGCGACCAACCAAACAAGCGACCAACCAAGCAATCAATCAACCATTCAACCAGCTAACTAAACAACTAACAAACAAACAACCAATCGACCGACCAACCAAACCAGCAACCAACAAAGCAAGCAACAAACCAAACAATCAACCATCCAACCAATCAACTAAACAACCAACCAACCAATCAATCAACCATCCAACCAGCTAACTAAACAAAAACCAACCAGAAAAATCACCAATCGACCGACCAATCGAACAAGCAACCAACAAAGCAAGCAGCAAACCAATCAATCAACCATCCAACCAAGCGACCAACCACCAACCATGTCACATACACAGTTCCATACAGAAAAATTAAACCCCTCTGACCACGAACACAGGGGAAGACCAGTTATTGTTGAGAGGGAGTGTTCTGGAGAGCTAAAAAAAATCCTCCCACATGCACATAAGCAAGCATATGGAAACCGTTGACATTTTGAACTGAAATGCTACTGGTTTATGCTAAGTTATCAGTTCCATCACTAATACCAGCAGACCTGTCAAATAGAATAAAAAAAAGACATGAGTTTAGTTTATCTTCTAAGTTTAAAAAGCAGGAGCTTTGCGGAAGAAAACGGAAGCCCCTTCCTTTCAAAGACACTCCACAAGGGTTCTGCTAGTAAGGGATTTAGCAGTAACTTCTAGAATTATAGCGATATTAAACATTTAAAATGATAGAAATTTTTCTCGAGAGGACCTTTCGTAGCCAAGAAAAGTACAATCTGTGCACCTCTAATACTTAAAGTATGCCATTCTTTCTCACAGACACTGGTTATACTGCCATTTTAACAGGCCAAACCACTAAATCCAGTGAACCCTGAATCTCATAAACCCCCTCCATCAGTTTCGAGCTGCCAGGCGATGCGTAAGCGACTTGTGGACGGTCTGTCTTCTTGCGCTTGTCGTCTGAAGCCAGTGTGTTTGTTCACTTGTGTTCTGGATGGGTTAATGTCGGCTCATCTCCCGGTGGCCCTAAATGCTTCAGACAGACCTCGGTAAACTTGTGGTCGTCACACATAATCAAATCAATCACCACCCTCACACACCATCAACCCAGTGCAGCTTTTACTCCGAAATCAACTCTATATCTTTCCTGGCGCATTGGCTTTGATATGATTTAAAGTGAAACTGCAGGAGGAAAATAGCAATCTAGCCCTTACATAAGATCAGAGAAACACAAATCACCAGCATCTACTCACGGTTCCAAATGCTTCTTGTCTCTTTAGGATGGAGGCTGCTGCTTCACAGGAGATGAAGACACGATATCTCCCACGTCCACATTCCCCCGGTTTAAGGCCTTCTCGATGGAATATATCAATGCTGAGGAAACTAGAGTGGAAAAGAAAAGACTTCATTTAGCTGTTAGCGTCGGAGATACATGACTGGATCTTGCTACAACTATTAGCATCATTGCTCAGAATCGTGCAGATGGGATTCAGAAGATTCAGGACTGCTCTCTCTATGAGGTGATTCCTCTTCAGAAGGTACACTTTTGAGGATGTACATCGTAGGTACCATTGTGTTCTTTTACAAGTACCTTAATGGACCCTTTAGCCAAAAATGTGTATTTTTTGCTAAAGAACCACCATAAAGACAGCTGTTGTACCAACCATGTTTTGTTTAGTTTCAGAGCTTTAATTCGGTGCATTTGAATAAAAAAAAAGGCAGTCTAGTTTTTGGTAATTGCTCAATTTTTGGTTAAATTACTCAATTAACTTAATCACATTTTTTAATTCCTTGACCCTCATGTAAATTTTCAAGTTACATTGGGGTAGTTTTGGCTGCAACAAAAGTATAACCTTTTAAGGTTTTTTATGTTGGGCTTATGCCCTCCTAAATTTTCAAAAGACATCCAGGTTTTTTTTTTTTAAATAATCACAAATCGCTAATTTTAAAAATCCGGTCTGCACGTGAGCAGTGGTGTGTAGCATGATTTTATTCATAATGGAGCATTTTAGAATGAAAACGTACTTTTGGAACTTTGCAGACGGTCCCTAAGCGATCCCGTCTCAGTTTGATGCGCCTACACAGTGGATGTGGAGGGAAACTTATGTTTACGAAAAAAAAAAGAATTGCATTATGTTCACCACAAAAAAAAACAGATTAAAAAGAAGTGTCTTTTGTCTATTAGGAGCGTCTCGGGCGAATGAGCAAAGAAAACCGAACTTTAGATGTGGTCCATCCAAAACTGGCCGGTCATTAGCTTTTCTCTTCAGAAACCGACGCATTTTCCAGTGGACCTACATCTGACTGAACTCATTTAAATGTGATGTCGTGAAGCGATCGGCTTGTTATCTAAATGATAATATAAATGACGACTGACATTTCAGTCTTTTTGATCCAGTGAAATAACTGAAAATATATTTTTAAAATAATTATTTAAAAAGATAACCGCCCACCAGATGCCGTGCCACGGCCTACTAGTCCTATACTGTAAACCACAAAATGTTAACAGAACTCAAAAGTGCTTATTTAATTATTGTTTCGGCTCTTTTTAACGAAGAGTGAACCAAAACAGTGGCTCTTTCGTCCTGTGTATTCCATACATTGCTACCGGAGGTCATTCGTCAATGTGATTATCGTAAACGCAACAATACAAAAGTACTGTTTTCAAAGACACTTTACCATTGTGCGGCAGTTTCCGCATTCTCAGATCCATAATGCAACAGTTTTGAGCTCTACTGAGGGTCTCAGTTGCTTCCTCACCAATGTATAAGCCAAATATCCTCACCAAGTTAATAAAATGTTTATTTTTTCCCAATAAAAATCAAAATGATGAAA
Source organism: Danionella cerebrum (assembly GCA_007224835.1). Classification (NCBI taxonomy): domain Eukaryota; kingdom Metazoa; phylum Chordata; class Actinopteri; order Cypriniformes; family Danionidae; genus Danionella; species Danionella cerebrum. The sequence continues at coordinate 192,299 of SRMA01027351.1, forward strand.
GATATAAACCCTAGTGAGGCAACACAACAAAGACCTTCTGAACAACTCGAAAACAGCATGAGGCCTCGCAGTCCTCGTTTCCCATCGAGGTAACAGTCACAAGAACATCCCCAAAGAAATAACTCTGGATTGAATTGTTATTAACACATGTGAGTTTTCTATATATTGTAAATTACAAAGCATTACACGAACCCAGCAGAGATCTGCCTCAGTATATCTTAAATGAGACCTGGCGTATTAAAAATCATAACCTTTTCTGTTTGATTGGCCGGCTCTGCAGTGAGCGCCCACCGTCACTGATTGGCTCTGCTGGGAGGGACTCTCTGTCTTCTCTCGACCACACAATTAGAGTTTCGCCTTCTCTGATTGGTCACGAGGTGCCACCACAGGGTGTGCTACATACATGCTGAGAAAGAAATCGGCCACCCTTCATTTGAAGAGCGAATTCCCTGCTGCGGATTCATCTCCAGCTCAATCCTACAAGCCCACATCATCAGAGTATTTCCTGCTTAACAGCAGTGCACTGTGGGAAATGTCTAATAGGCACGAATGTGTCGCATTTAAAGGACAATTGTGCAAGATATCATTATGTTCTTTGGCGCATAAGGAAACAGGTCCCCACACCTTGCTTGCACAAGAGGGGAATCTGTAGAAATTATATAAATTTATATTTCAGTGTGTGTTTTTCATGTGTAAATACAATCTTTATACACCAGAATCAATATTTCACTCCCTAAAGGTAACCAAATCAGCATTGAAGACCTGTGTAAATAAAGAGAAGGTTCTGTCACTCTGAGGTGATGAAACACTTTAAGAAAGACAAATGTGTTTTGATCCAAAAGCATCAAAAAATAAACTTACAGTTTACAAATTTACAGTAGCACTGATATTGGTTTTATGGCATTGCACTGTAAACTTTTAAGATTTTAAAATTTTCACTGTTTATAACAGTCTGATTAACAAAAAAAGTTATTTTTAATAAAAACAGTTTATATCTGACAATTCAAGCCTTTTACGCGACCTCATTTCGCAGCTTAGACAAAGGTTTGTGTTGTAATAATTACTGTTAAGTAAAAAATATTTTACTCCAAAAAAGCACTGTTATTGTTAAAAAAACACAGCTGTGGTTGCCAAAACTTTACCATAAAATATGCGGTAGGACTGTTATTGGTTGTGCAGCATTGTACAGATTTACATTTTTTTTTTTACAGTTTTTAACAATCTAATTAACATGTTTTGTTGCTATAAAACCAGTTTATAACCGTAAAGTTTAAAAATTGGTTCACGGCCAACTTTTTGCACTTCAGAACTGTCTGATTTAAAGGTTTGTGTTCTAATAGAAAATGTTAATAAAAAAAAGCACAGATATTACATTTACAGGATTGTACTGAACATGTACTGGCGTCTTTTGATCATTTTTTTTACTGTTTGACTGTCTAAATGCAGGTGATCCCATTGGTTTCTCACAAAAATGCTCCAAAAACACATTTTACGTTGTTTTCTATTAGAGATTTTTTACAGAAATTTGTTCATTAACAGAAATAAACCCTATTTTCACATAACTGTAGCTGCTAAATTTAAGGTCTCTTTTTTTACTGTAAATTCTAGGGTTATTACATGGTTTGTAAAATCTATTCTTTTTCTGTAGCATTTATAGAGTATATTGCAGTTACATTTACAGATATTTTATAAGGTGCGATTAAACCCAGGAGTGGAATCGTGTTTAAATCGAATCAAAGAACTCCAGGAACGAATACATTGTAATCCAAATAAGGGATCTTTAGAAATGTATATTTGTATAACAACTTTCTCAGAACCTGAATTCAGATTTTTCATTTTGATTCCAGAAATGAATTTTGGTTTCTTTACTCTAAAAATAGCAAAAACATTCTTTGTTTGAAGGCAAAGAGCGCCTTCAATTTTATTAAGTTTGGGGGTATTTAATAAGACCCCGTACGCGATTCTCTCAGAGCCTAAGTATGATCTCTATATCGAAAAAGCAATCAAACGAAGGACTAATTAATGAGATTTTGAGTTATTGCTCAAGTTGATGTGAATCCTCGTGGGACGGCAGTTTAATCTAATGCTCAGATAAGTCATAAACGCTTAGAGGGATGGAAGATGTTCTCAGATCAGCAGCACAGAGACCTTAAGCTGACCAGGAAATGGTTACATGGGATGAAATTATATCTTGATCAACAAAAAATCTCTAATATTGGATTTTGTCTTTCAAATATTTAAGCATGAAAACGTTCGGGCGGTGTAATGAGTATGCGTGAAGACCCAGATCACATGACCAACACCACATGGTTCTTTTGTCAGGGTTACATTTTGTATACATTACGTCACCACACTATAGTCTGTAATAAGGGGTATCTTTGTTGTTTTGACTCAGCCCTACCAGTCTCTTGCTGGTGACTACTCCAGAATGTGACATTTCCACCACTGTGGTTTACTGTGAGGTAACAACCATATAGTGGAATCCTCCTTCCAGCATAAATAGTTCATTTGAAGCAAAAACGCTTGATTTTTGTCCCAACCTTTTTACCAAATCCTCCTCTGAATCATTCAGATGTTCAGTCACAACGATAAGACAGACCTGTACATTGTGGCAGTCGTGGCCTATTGGATAAAGTGACTGGAGATCAAAAGGTCGCTGGTTCGATCCCCAGCTCCACTGTTGAAACTCTCTCCCTCCTGTGACAACCACTGCTATGGTGACCTTGAGCAAGTCACCAGTTACCACAGCCATGGCTGTCCACTGTGTTCACGGTGTATTTGTTCACTGCTGTGTGTGTGTGCACTTGGATGGGTTAAATGCAGAGCACAAATTCCATGTATGGGTCACTCCATACTTGGTCCTAATGTCACTTTCACTTACATATGCTTTTCTAAGAAGAGGAATAGAAATAAATCAGTCATTCATTGTTTGCTTTTCTTGGTGACTGGTCTGAGCTGCCTTGATATTATTGGGCTGGTTCCTAACCATTGGAACATTTCCACCATTGTGATTGGCTGTGGGGTAAGAGTTTTCTTGTTCATACCCTGGAATCCTCCTCGCCAAAGTATAATGTTGATTTGAGGCAAAATCATTCAGATGTTCACCCGAAAAATGCTTTTTTTAACATATGCTTTCTAAGAAGAGGGATAGAAATATTTCTGCCCTTCAATGTATTTTGTGACAAGTTGTTGTCTTAGTGACTGGTTCCAGCTGCCTTGAGATTATTGGGCTGGTTCCTAAACATTGGAACTCCAGGAGGTGGGAGCCTCAGACCAATGTGCGTTTTTCAAAATCAGATCGGGGTCAAAAACTGGGGGAATGTAAACAGATGGGGGAATATACATTTTTATGATTTAGAGATTTAAAGCAAGGGAATAGTTCATTTACATAATATAAATGACACTATAATAAACAGAGAATTTCCTGAGGTTTACTGATAAAATGTTACTCCCCAAAGGCATGACCTTAGATATAAAAACTGTGGATGTACAGACAAATTTATGTAAATAGAATCAAATGAGAAAAGGCAGTGAATGTAACTCAAGTAAAACTAGACCACATTACCGTCCTTGGCGTAAACCGAAAAGAATCTAAGTGGCTTTGAAACAAGTGACATTTTTAACGTTGATGCAAATGCATCGTTTCTAATTACCCCGACCCCACTCGCAGACGGAGACTCTCACAACCCGACTACACGTGCATCCTCATCGATCTGTTTGAACGGATCTCTTTAATTACTCAGTGAATGTTTCTGATCCTCCATCTGTCCCTCCGTGTCACACACCCACACGTACACACACAGCGTTATTACCACCCACCGAGTGCCAATCAAATCCACCGAAATCAAATCACACAGAGAAATACGATACAATATTTCAGCCGTTAGGGCTGCAAATGAGACCCTGTTAAAATACTGCAGAGAATGTAATTCCCTATTATTCCGGCTAATGGCCACCAGCATTTTGGGCTAGGGCACGAGTGAATTGCTCCATTCTTCTTCTGCAGTTACGGCCATCTATCAGTCCAAGCATAATTATTCCCCAGTCGCCAGAAAGCTGACAGGCCTATTGCCGGCTCACTCGCCGTACAATAGAGCCTAATCTTGCCACTTTTGCAGTGAGCTGTGTGTGGTGCTCCGTGGCCTTCACAGCTTGGCATGCATGAATGGAATGGATGGTTTTGAGGGTGGAGCTAACAAAAGGGTAAGGGATTGTTGATTGGGCCAGCAGACGACGCAGTTAATGTGTTCCTTCCGAATCATTAATGAGTCTAATCATGAAAAAAATGCCATAACGTGGCAGCTGGCAGATTCCAGGCACAAGCTACAAAGTGCTAAAAACGACTGTGAAGAACTCATCATTTCAAGAAAGTGTAGAGTGCTATACTCTTAAAGTTCATAGCGAATCCCAAGCAAGCACACAGAGCATTTTTCCAACCACCACCTAGTAGCACTGTATACCAATACACAAATATGAAAACCTTACACAATCACACAGAACATGGCAACCCTTCAGCAACCACCTAGTAACAACAACCAACAAGCAACACCCTAGCAACCAGCCAGAGCACCCTAGCAACCACGCAACAAACCAAAATGAAATATGCAAACTTTGAACCCCATATTCAACGCAATCAGCCGAAGCACGTCAACCATATAAATCATCTAGTTGCACACTAGAAAATATACATAATGGTTAAGAAAATAGTCTTAAGCAAATGCTCAGAAGAAACTCCATAGCAATTAGACAGAGCATGCCTATAACCACCTCTCAAAACAAGTTACAAATTTAAACAAACTCTAAACAACAATATTGAACGCAATAACCCAAAACATGGCACTAGTAAATATCCACAGTACATTAATAACTACAAATTTAAGATAAAGCAAATATTCAGAAAGGAAACAACAAACAAGCAACAACCTAGCAACCAGCCGGAGCCTCCTAACAACCACACATAACAAAGTGCACAAAATACAAAAATGACAACCATATAAAACAAACACCTTGGTTACACACTAGAAACTATCCACACCCTAGCAACCACGTAGCAATTAAGCAAATAGTCTCAAGCAAATATAGGAAACAACAACAAGCAAGGAAAGTAACTCCATAGCAATTGGCCAGAGCATCATTACAACCATCCCCTAGAAACATCCTAGAAACCACAAAACAAATCAAAACATTGAACGCAATTACCAAAAACATGGCAACCTAGTGATAGACTAAGAAACATCGACAGAATCCTTGCTCCGTGGCTAAGCAAATACACTTAACCAAAGCTAACAACCAAATGTAAACCAAGTAATTCCCTAGCAACCAGATAGCAATACCTGAATTGACCAAATATCCACCTAGCAACGCCCTAGTAACATTATATTAAACCTTCAAAACTGGTTTAAATCACCCCAAGTGAAAATGATTTCAAATATATTGGTCTTAAACCTAGACCGTAGTTCAGCCTGAGTATGATATAGTGGGCGGAGCTCAGAACTAGAAAGAGATATTGTGAAGCGGAGTGTGAATTTAGAGGTGGAGTTAGAAGCCACAGACGGATGAGTGCAACAACGGTGCAGTGTCTGAAGGCAGAGCTCAACGCCTCTCACCCTCCTCATCCTCCTCGAGGCAGAGAGATTTCCGTTCACAGCTGACTCTAGCTCTCCTCAACACCGGATAAAATGACATCCTCTAGTGCAAGAGGAAAAACTCGGAAACTCTCTGCTTGACAGGAGCCCGCTGTGCTTCTAGCTCTCACTGTCTCCTGTTTGAAGCTCCACATTTTACATTCTCAAAGGGCATTTATCGTGTGTGACACCTTTCCAAAGATTCAGGCAAGATCCTCTTTGAGGGTATTTTACATAAAATATATAAGATTCCATCAAACTTTTCGCTGGAGGGATGTTCATGATGAGTCTATTACGGAGAAGTCTTATGCTTTCTACAAAGGTTTACACAGCTGAGTACCATATTCACAGACAAATTTGTCCAATAATGTCCTATACAACACCTGCCCATTTGTAAAGCTTCTTCTACCATCAGATTTCTCTCGTATTAACTGGCGCAGAGGCAAGGACGGTGGAGTTAATGATTCAAATGTGACGATGGAGACGAAAAAAGCACACGCATACAGAGAGAAAGAAGCATTGCTTGCTCTGTAGCCAGCAGAGAAGAGTAATGCTTTCATCTGCTTGATTCTGGAGCCTTTAATGTGTGAAAAATGCCAAGCGTCACACTGGACTGTGCGGGGCTGTTCATTTCAGTTAAACTGAGACTGTCCAGAGCTAGTAACTCATTTTCTAAATGAAAGCCTATGCAGTGTGGGAGGCAGAAATAAGCTTTGCAATGTCATTTTGTTTGTGTATTATAACAGCGTTGCACATGGAATTCCTTTTTCTATGCAGAAAATATCCCATAACCTTCTAAAATGGAGAAACCAAAAGTGATGGAACAATACACGACAGTTTCAGAAGACAGCAAACAAAAACATAGGACATAGGACAGAATACAGCTCAGAAAAAGACAATGAGATGATCGATGATGATTGGACAAAATGGTTGCCTGTGAAAACTGTACTTTTTGGAAATATCAAGTCTTAAAGTAGTGATCTGTAAGTTATGGTGTGTCATGCCACCTGTGGGAATTGTATAAACTGATACCTAAGACGCACCTCATACATGTTGTAAATCTGTGCCTGGGCACCAACTGGGCAGAAAATACATGTTAGACCACTAGAGCAAAACATAAAAACAACAGAAAAGACATTATTCACTGGTTTACATTACAAACATTACCCAATAACAGAGTTTGCAGCATTTCTGCTGCGACCACAGCATTTTAGCAACTCAAAGTGCTCACACTCACAAGCTGAACAGCCTCACAGCTGCAAGCAGAGCAGAAGGATCAACAACTGTATGTGTAAATAAGTTGATTTAAGTTGAAGTTGATTCATTCAGTTCAAATATTGTGAAAATTATGTAAATTAGTCTTTTTGCCCCATTTTTTCTGTTGTGCAATGGTTCTACGGCATTGGTGTGGAAAACACACGCCTCAATCAAAATGTACTTTTGTTAGTAGCACACTGTAGAAATAACCAATTTTTAAAATCCAGAATCCACCCCTGACATGACTATAATAAAACTGTATTTTACAATCTTTTTCATTTTTGTCCATCTCTGAAAGTTTGTTGGTTTTACTCGCTCTCACCATATGAAAAACAAAAAACAATGAAAGTGCAATTTTTGGTCAATCTGAAGATTGCAACGATTAGGTTATCACCCTTTCATAACCAACCATTCAGAGAATTAGAGCAAAAATACTTAAAAATATCAAACGAATTGCTGTGTTTATGGCCAAGATGTGAAATTATGATATCCATATCATTTAACTTCCATGAACAGTACAAAATAAAATAAAAAAAGCCAACTCAAGAATCTTTCAAGCATTATTTTTCATTTTGGTTACATGTAGCGGCTGGTGAAATATTCAATTTGCGTTGACAGCTGAAAAGAGAGGATTTGTTTGAAATTCACGCCACTGATTTCTTTCAGTTCAATCTGACCTGGCTCTTTCCATTCTGAGCCGACCAGACTCATCTATCCATCATGAAAAGAAACTCTTATTCAACAGCCAAGCAAACTCTGCTGGTCTCTCCTGCAATGTTTTATCAAACCTGAAGCCAGACACAGACTGTCTCGCTTCTTGGGAGACTTTTCATCTAAATATAGCTGGATGTTCAGCCAGAATGTCACCACACAAGTCTTTTACACACATCTACATTACATTTCACTGTTATACAACATTTCTTCACATTTATTCATTCAGCCAATGACAAGAGAACAGCCACAAAGTGTATGTGATGTGATGACCTCAGACTCAAAAATGGAATTTCCTCAACACTCACAAAACTCAAACCTGGAGAAATATTATATATTAATTAATGTATATGATATGCGACAATAACTTAATCCCCTAAAAATAAATTCAGAGTAAAAATACACACAAAAAGATCAAGTACGAAAACAGAACTTGTTACAGCAGCCTGATGTATTGATGTACAACAATCAAAGGGAACTCTTACATAAACTCTCTTTCCTCTCTTGTTACACTGGTCGCGCTTACTCCACCACTTTTGAGCAAACAACCCTGCAGCCTTTCACTAAAAGTCAATGGCAATAACCATTCACCTTTCACCACAGTCATCTGCCTGATAGCATGCGTAGCAGCCTTAAAAATAAGCATTTTATGGAATGTTAGAAACCTAGTGAACAGAAGGCATCCACCAGATCTGTTGCTGCATATAGGAAACCCTGATGTTTATTGAACAAGCCAAGTTCTGGGTAACATATGTATTTTTAAAGTTCAAAAGAAACAAAAATGTTTTATACATTTGGAAAAATATGAAAAAAAAAATTGTGTCGCGGTTTAGTCTTCAGACTGAATTACTATTCAATTTTAATTTAGGTACATTCCTAATTCAAAGATAAATATCAAAGTAATGTTAAAATGTAGGAAGGGAGTCCAGAAATTCTCTCAGGGTTCACTTCCTGTTTCTATATGGATGTATTGTTTAGTCACAGCCAAAAATACATACTTTTTTTTTTTGCTTAAATATTAACTTTTTCATTTCCTTTTCAAGCCTTTAACTTTTTTCCGCCTTGGCTCCAAGTTTATTCCTTTGAACAGTGCTTTGTTTCTCAAAAAGAAAATCAGACGTGTTCTTCCAAACACTGGCTTGCTCCCGGTTTCCCACTCTTTTTCAGTTGATTCTGATTGTAGGTTGAACAAACTTTCGCTGTAGCTTAATGTTTCCTCCAGCTCTTATACACAAAGAGATCTTTGGCTTCTCAGTTCCCACTAATGTTTGTTTTTAACAGTTAAATTAGTTCAGTTCCTTAGCTCTTAAAGCTAGAACAAACACCGGGGTGGGTTCATGAGGATGCAATGCAAGGGTTTGAGGTCTCATAATGCAGGTCCAGTCATCCACACACGCACACAAGTCTCTGAGATTGCCAGTGAAACTACAAAACATCTAACTGCACTCCCACTGAATGATTAATAAGACCAGCAAATATTAAATTCCGAAAGCAGCGAATCTGTTGAGACGTGCTCAGCAGCATCTGGCACGAGCACTGAAGGTCTTATCATGAATATAAAAAGTAAAACCACTACAAGAAGGACTTTACTAAAGCGGAGTGCCGTGAAGAGGCCTTCTCCTCTTTTCTTTAGATGAATGAGCAGTAACAATGAAACGACTCGTTGGGCTAATCGAGGAAAGAGAGAAAAATGAGGAGAGCAGAAGTCTCCAGAAGCTCCTTTATCAAAGTCCTCTTTGCACCCGGAACCCACACGGGTATTAGCAAAACTCATTGTGAAAATGCAACAAGAAAAGAGATTACACGTTTATATGGAGATAAATGTCTGGAACTGTCCCTTAACGATCGTAAATAACTGATTAATTAATTGCGATTGATCGTTCCACCGCGCTATCATTCACATCAAGACTGTTTAACAAAGAGTACTCTCCTAACTCACAAGATCTGATTTGGATCAGTGTTTGAGCCTGAATCTGCACTGTTTGAATCCCCTTATCGATGCCCTGCAAGTGAAAGCAGAGGATTGTGGGTCACGAGGCTCGAGACAGCAGGCAAACAACAGCCGAGTCTCAACTTCATTCCAGAAGATAAGAAATGCCATTCAGAGAGACTGACAGAGGCGAGAACCCCCCTCTTTATCGTTCTGGAGCAGCCCAATGACATCCGGACAAGATGACCAGGGACAAACCCCGGCGCCCTCAATAATAAACAATTACACAAATAAATAACATTTTAAAAGTGGTGAGATGTGTTTCAATCCCACAGCTCTTCTTTCACCTCAGTGTCCTTCAGGAACCCAGCGCCTCATCGCACTCGCACAGGGGCGTCCATGTCCAATCAGAACATCCATTCATCATATAAACACACATCTACAAAAAGAGAGAATAGCATTAATCTGTACCGAAAACCCACAATGCCAGAGAAAAGTGAGTGTGTTCATACCAAAATATCTCTCTACAGGAAAATACACGTTTAAAGTTAGATAATGCAAAACTTGCCTTCAGAGTCTTCTATAACGGGTTATGATTAACATTTCAATAAAACCCATGTATGTTTCTGAGTCAAAAGGAGGACGCAAACATCCACAAAGCTCCCGTCTGAACAATAACACTTCATTCATCTTTGAGTAGCTAAATGAAGTGCTATAGCCAGGAGATTGTTTCAGTTGTTATCAGACCATTCGTAATAAGTAGATACGCTAGTAGGTACAGACTCTGCCTATTGGTTTATTTATGAGAGGAAGTTCATTAAAAGATACAAAAGAGCTCTGAGGTGAGAGTTTGGCAAAAGTTTGATAGCATAAAAAATACAATCTGGGATAGAAAAAGACATCTAATTGCTGCCAGTAGGTGGAGTAGGCTCCTACTAAACCATATGAATAACTGATAACAGCCATTAAAACATGTAAAGCACCAAAGTTAAAAATTAAAAATGAGGGAAATTGCCTACTGACAAACGCTGCTGATGTGAAAACTATGAGCGAAAACAAAAAAAGGCATTGAAAAACGGAAGTGTTAAAACCCAGTCATGAACTGAAACCGAAACAGCTGTGTAGGAGGCTAACAGGTGGCTGTTCCTTACCCACAAGTCGGTTTCTGTTTCAGTTCATGACTTAATAAAAAGAAATGACAAGTGAAATGCCTACTGATAAAACACTGCTCAAGTGAAAACTGTGATTGAAAATACTGAAAAACTTATTTGGTAGTAATTAAAAAGTATCAAGTTTGATTAAGGGGAACTCAAATAAGAACGCCATATTTGCATTTACAGCAAAAAAAAATGTCTTCTTTGGAGATTTTTGCCCATCAAGTATGGTTCAATCGGTAGATATGCTCTAGTAAACACAGTATGGTGCAAAAGTGTTCAAAAACAAAAGTGTTAAAACCCAGTCATGAACTGAAACAGAAACAGCTGTGTAGGAGGCTTGCATGTGGCTGTTCCTTACCCACACAGCTGTTACTGTTTCAGTTCATAACAGTTGACATACTGTGAAATTGCCTACTGACAAACGCTAGTGAAACAACAAAAAAAAAAACTTATTTAGTTGTTATTAAAAAATATCAACTAAGTTTGAACTCAAACATCTTCTTTTGAGAGCTTTTCCCACCAAGTATGGCTCACTGGGTAAATATTCTCTATTACACACAAATGTACGCCTCCTACACAGCTGTTTCAGTTTCAGTGAATGCTTATACTTATAAGTCACTGTAGATTAAAGTGTGTGGAAAATAAAATCATTGCATTGTTGCAATGTTTATTCATTCATTTTCTAACCCGCTTATTCCCTTTTTTGGGGTCATGGGGGTCTGCCGGTGCCTATCTCCGGCGCACATTGGGCGCGAGGCGGGGGTACACCCTGGACAGGTCGCCAGTCCATCGCAGGACAGCACATGCATTCACACCTAAGGGGAAATTTTGATTATTAATATGGATTTTGGAGGAAACCGTGGGAAAACCCACGCAAGCACAGGGAGAACATGCAAACTCCTTCCAGGAAGGTCACCGGCGAACCAACAACCTTCTAACTGGAAGGCCACAGTGCTACCCACTGCACCACCGTGCCGCCCAATGCACCAAATCTAATCTGAAATCCCTATTTTTAAAAGAAAATTATATTCTGTAAAAAACTGAAAGGAACATTTTTTCACTTTTACATGCGACTAATTCATGATTATTAGCTTTTTTCTAGATCAACAGTGCTTCACAGTACAGACCTGTACAGAATCCTCCCTTAAACTACTCTCGTTTCATTTGTTTTAACTCGTTCTGTCACCTCAGGCGCTCGATAAACATGAAAATCAATGGAATAGCCGACCACAACACAAACTATTGAGTAGCCGGAACAAATTCTGGCAGCGTCTCACTATCTGAGTCTAAACCACCACTACACGTCCTTCCTGTCTGTCCATCAAACTCACTGAGGAGGAATAGACGACTGAACGGCTGCCTCTGGGATAATAGAATAGTACAGCGAGGGTGAGTAATTGAGAAAGAATTTGATTGGTTAATGGGTGTAAGGTTTCCAACATTTAATCTAACTCCCCCCGGAATCAAAACTACTGATGGAGCAACAAGAAACAAACAAAAAAATCGATTTAAACTCGAGAGAAACGATGACGGAATGTTCTTTTTACGGCGCGCTGTCGCTTTAAACAAACGTTATCTGTAATGAATTCCCCCAATGGAACATTATCTCCAGTAATTACGCAAACAAAACCTGTTACTCATCACAGCGGGCGAGTTTTCCCGCTTTTAAACATCAGAAATGAGCTCTATTTTTGTCCCACTGGAGGTCAAGTGTGTATCAAGTGCGTTTGTGTAAAATAATCACATCTATCATTCATTTTCCGGCCTCTAAATGCGGAGGCCGGCCTTAAATCAAACCCCGGGGCTCTGGTAAAGGCTCTGAGGACTCAACGGTCATTTCCATAAGCCTGACATCCCGAAATAGATTGCACCATCAAGGTCGCTCATGCTAATAGGCGCCGGAATGATGAGCAGTATATGTGTCTTCTACATGTTTTTGTCCTCTATTAACAAAATGGTCGCTATGCTTGCGTTTGTACGATTATAACCCGCAGAGTGAGGTTGAAGTTTCAGCTTCGATACACCATCCATCATAACTTGTCAAATTTGCCTACCTTTGGCTCAAGTGAGAAAACGCTATTACGTGAGTGTCCCTTTAAATGCAAATGAACTGCAGTTAAGGCAGACTAAAGTGGGTGGAGCCTCTCGAATTGGAAATACGCTGAGGGAAATTAGTATCAAGCATTTGTGCATTGTGTTTTCGCTGTGTGTTTTGGGTCATTGTCATGCTGAGATACTCATAGATGAGTTTATTCCTCCTGGTTGATGGATCATCCATCATATTCCGTTTAAGTGAGAGAACGCTTTTTTCTTTTGAGCGTCTCTTTAAATGCAAATGAGCTGCAGCCAAGTGGGTGGAGCCTAAAAACAAGAAACAGTTCTATTTGAAACAAATTAAAAAGTAATTGCTTTGAACCAAAAAGTAAAAAATAAGTATTAGACCCCAGGACCTTACGTGCGGCTTCTTATAACGCTTTGTGTTTCGGGTCATTGTCACGCTGGGATACTCAATCATGACTTATTTTCAATGCTTTGGTTATTCTTTGTTACTTAAATGTTCGTTTTCAGCGTCCACAAATCATTTGAACGCTTTTCAAGATCAAACGAGTGGATTTGGGTTAACTGAACTAAAAAAAAACATTTTCTTTGTCAAATATGGAGCGTATTTATCTTTTTTGGGGCTGCACTGGGAGCCATTTTTACCACTTTAACGTGAAAAAAAGTGAAATGTTCATGAATTGCTCCCTTTGCTATGCCGAGCAGCTCCTTGTGTTGGAGACGGTGGAGTATAATCTGCGCATCATGAAGTCAGCAGCGGTGTTTGACCTTCATACACTCTCAGAGCATCAATTATCCAGGCTGATATTGATTTTTCTGCTGCACTCCTCTCACCTCTCGAACACGTCTGAAGAAATCATCTGAATCTCAGACTCCAAACTGATCAAGCTCAGAACTATCAACAAGCCAATAGTCCCCTCCGATTGGTTAGTTTTACTTGTAATTATGACAAAGCTATTAAAAGGCAGAATCGATAGAGATGATTAAAATATATAGAAACTGATTATTTAATCACATTTAATTAAGATTTCTTTGAGACAAAAACAAATTCAAATTTGTGATCGTCTAATACGACACTCACCGGACACTTTATTAGGTACACCTGTCCAACTGGACATTAATTCAAATCAATCCAAAGTGACTTTGAATGTGTTGTAGATGAGTATTTCAGAAACCAGGATTTTCACGCACAACCATCTTCTTTACAGGGAACGGTGCCCTCAAACAACCACTCGTTACAATTGAGGTCTGCAGAAGCCTTGGGGGCGGATGGGCTACTGTAGCAGCAGGTGGTCACTGTAGGTGCTAAAATTGGACAAGAGAGAATGAGAAAAATGTTCCCTGGTCTGACAAGTGGCGATTTCTGCTGAAACATTTAGAAGGAAGGACAGAATTTTCCGTCAACAACATGAAAGCATGGATCCATCCTGCCTTTTATCAACAGTTAAGGCTTGTGGTGGTGGTGTGATGGTGTGGCAACTGAGCATCGTGTCGACAGTATTTCTGCGGACCAATGTCTCAAACGTCTCGTACTCGAATCGCAATCCAATACAGCACATTTTGGGATGTGGTGGGCAAAAGGGACTCCAACCCTTCCGGGTCCACACAAGGGGTACCTAATAAAGTGGCCAAGTCAGCCATCATTTCAGATTCTGATGAAAACACTCTAGAGACACACACATACACACTCGTGCAGATGAACTGTGTGCACTCGTCTATAATGAAAGTAAATGGGGTCGGCTTTGATTTGTTGAAGTCAACATATCATTTTCTTTACCCAACCTCCTTCTTTTATTCCATTACCGGCTCTATACTGAGCGCTTTAAGGAGCTGAAGCGTTCGCCCAGCGGGCACTGGAGCTCATAAAACGACTCTTGGATTCCTGGGAACTCATTGTTTCGAAGGCAGACACGCTGTTGTGCTACACTGTGATATTTACGCTCCAGAGCTTTATATTTATCTCAATATTTCACATTTCGCACAGCATGGAAGCCTCTATTTTAAAAGGGTGTCTTCTCTAAGGCTCGGAAGATGTTTGGAGAAATGTGTTCCGTCTGAAATGTCTTGTGTTTGTGCTGTAAGCTGTTCTTCTGTCAGGTAAACATTTCAAACTCTGTATGGATGCCATGAAGACAGAGAAAAAAAAAAACACCTCCCGCCCCCATCAGAGGAGCCAAAGCTCTCATTTCCTCTCATCTCGGCTCAGGACTTGTTTCTTTCATCTTTTCTGGCCAAACAAAGAGTATAATGAAGAATGTTGTCAAATATACCAGAAGCCCTTTTCAAGGCAATCTGGTTTGCTAGTGTTATTAAAAAAAAAAAAAAAAGTCAATTTGGTAAGTAAACATTGTAAAAGGCCAATGGCTGTTTTTGGAATTTGTCCTTTTAAATGATCCCGCCCCCTACCATCATGTGAAAGTTGAAGAAGTTATTGCACCCAACAACAGCACAACACTTAGCAGACATCATAGAGCGCAGTGCAAAATGGGGGAGGGGAACATTTGTTCAGAGTCATGGGCGGGAGCCTGAAGATTGTGACATCATAAACATTGAAATCTGAGAACGCCTTGTTTTAAAACAAAATTTAATCACAGGGGGATTTCATACAATTTAATAATCATCTAAATGAACATTTTACTTTTTAAATCGAATTAAAACGTTTTAGTAATTTGACTAATTTGTTAAGTTTAAAATGTCTGAATAAAATCCATTACATAATTAATCCCCACATTTCTACCATTTCTATTGGATATATTGTTATGTTTAGGAGCTACAATGATTATTTCATAATAAATTAATTACAATTCTCAAACATTACACCACAGTCTAACTATTAATAGTATTCATTTTATTTTAAATTTCTGAACACTTTTGGGACACATTTTGGACTATTTAAGTCTAAAATATGTGTAAATACAATTCACTTTAAACATTCCACTTTTAAATACGGCATGTTTTTTTGATGTACCAATTAAATTGTTTATCTTCCTGGAGCTTATCTTATCTGCAGCATAAACAAATAAAGATCATTTATTTGCATCCAAAACAGAATTATACCAATATTTTTTCCTATTAAATATAAGTTTTCAGGAATCTCACATTTAAATATATGCAAATGATAGAAGGGTTAACAAATAAAAGAGCACAATTCATCAAATTCATTTTTTTTTCAAGTCAAATTTGTTGACAGCAAAATAAATTAATTCTTATATATAATATTATATAAAACAATAATAATTATTGAAATATTGATATATATATATATATATATATTTTTTTATCGCCAAAACAACAGAAAAAATATCAAGAAAATCAAATCTGTTTATCTGTTTATTAAACATTTACAGCTTTATAAGCAAAAAATACTTCTTGGTTTTACTGTAGGAAAAGTCTAAAAAAATAAGTTGACATCTGTATTTTTAAATTGTAGGCAGCAAAAATATTCCTGTTTCCGGGATTACTTTAAAAAAATGGTTTTAAATATGAAAAGACTGTCTCTGTACCCAGTGGAAACTGGGGTGTAACTATACAAAATCTAAACGGACTTGATCATGATTATGTCAATTATTAGTAAAAAACGAAAGAAAAGTAACAAACTTTATAAAACAGGTCACAACACAAAGCAAATGTTCAGTTTCTTGTCGGAATGGACCTGTGTGTGCAGCATTCTCTTCCTGGACCATTTTCATTAGTGCGATTTTATAACCAATAGACTGGCCTCGGTCTCTGTGCTGTTGCCGTGGAAACCAGGCGAGAGCTGGTGGTGGCAGGGGGGGGGGGGGATCCTGGGAAATGAATTTATCTCTCAGCTGTGGGATCACTAACAGATCTGCTGCTCGATCAGAATTAAAGTCTCTCGGCTCATAAAGACAACGTGGATCAGAAAGAGAGAGAGAGAGAGAGAGAGAGAGAGACCAGACTAAACAACCACAGGAGAAGGCATTTGTTTTCATTCATATTCACTGATCAGATCTGCCCATAGGCGAGACAAGTCCCTGATGCGAAGACTTTAATATCTCTCCAGATCCCTCATGACGCCCTTCACATGATGATCAGGATCATACGTGTTGACTATCCAATAGTGATCTCCAGAGTTGCATAATATTACTAATGACCGCAGGAAAAAATCCCTCATTGTTATCAAATCATTTGCCTTTTTATTAAAAGCTTGTCGACTGACTCATCAATCATGACCCCTCGCCTCAAGTCAAGAGATGTTTTTTGAGTACAATACTAACTATAAACATTATTGAAGTAAACTAAAACTAGGTTAGTTGGTGTGCTTGAAATGTTTTAATCCATGTCACCAAGTCCTTTACATGTAGTTTGTTATCTGGAAATCTACAACTCTAATTTAAATAATTGATCCCCTCAATCACATATTTGTAATCTTTGACTGTTTAACATGGCAACTGTTAGCAGGGACAAGTGGAAACTTAAGCAATAAGTAAAGTTACACATTAAAGAATACAGAATTACTTCAGAAATGTAAAAGTTACCATTTAGAGTACTCAAACAACCAGTTATGGCACCTTAGCAACAATAAAAAATGAGTAAATGTATTGTGTGTTGAGAATATGACCTAATATATACTTAAAAAAGTATTAATGTGTTATAACTTTTCTTGCACAGTTACCTTTTAGGCACCATAGCAACCTGTTGTTGCTCATCAGCAACACTAAGCAACAAATAAATGTGTGCATTGTGTTCAGAGAATATGAATTATTAATTTGTTAAACATTTTCTTTGCACAGTTATCATTTAGAGCACCCTAGCAACCAGTTAAGGCACCTTAGCAACACTAAGTAATAAGTAAACATACATATTGATAAGTAAACATACAAAATGACCAATATACAAATGAATATTAATGTGTCAAAACTTTTCGTTGCAGAGTTACCATGTAGAGCACCCTAGCAACCAGTTAGGGCACCTTAGCAATCAAGTAATAAGTACATTTGCTTATTGATGTGTTTAGAGAAAAAGAGCAAATATAAAAATGAATTTAATGTGTAAGAACTTTTCGTTGCACAGTTAACATTTAGAGCACCCTAGCAACCAGTTATGGCACCTTAGCAACACAAAGTAATAAGTAAATATACATATTGATATGTGTAGAGAAAATGACCAATATACAAATGAATATTAATGTGTCAAAACTTTTCGTTGCAGAGTTACCATGTAGAGCACCCTAGCAACCAGTTAGGGCACCTTAGAAATCAAAAGTAATAAGTAAATTTGCTTATTGATGTGTTTAGAGAAAATGAGCAAATATATAAATGAATTTAATGTGTAAGAACTTTTCGTTGCACAGTTAACATTTAGAGCACCCTAGCAACCAGTTATGGCACCTTAGCAACACAAAGTAATAAGTAAATATACATATTGATATGTGTAGAGAAAATGACCAATATACAAATGAATATTAATGTGTCAAAACTTTTCGTTGCAGAGTTACCATGTAGAGCACCCTAGCAACCAGTTAGGGCACCTTAGAAATCAAAAGTAATAAGTAAATTTGCTTATTGATGTGTTTAGAGAAAATGAGCAAATATAAAAATGAATTTAATGTGTAAGAACTTTTCATTGCACAGTTAACATTTAGAGCACCCTAGCAACCAGTTATGGCACCTTAGCAACACAAAGTAATAAGTAAATATACATATTGATATGTGTAGAGAAAATGACCAATATACAAATGAATATTAATGTGTTAAAACTTTACGCTGCACAATTATCATTTAGAGTACCCTAGCAACCAGTTATGGCACCTTAGCAACACAAAGTAATAAGTAAATATACATATTGATATGTGTAGAGAAAATGACCAATATACAAATGAATATTAATGTGTTAAAACTTTACGCTGCACAATTATCATTTAGAGTACCCTAGCAACCAGGGCACCTTAGCAACCATAAGTTATAAGTACATTTTCTCATTGAAGTGTGCAGAGAATATGGCCACATATAAGTAACCAGCTATGGCGTGCTCTGCATTTAAACCATCCAGGTGCATTCACCCAGCAAAACACAAACACAGAGCCTTCACTGTAATGCTGGTGGAGCAGTTGGGGAAATTGTGGCTTGTTCCACAGTTGTGGTTGTCGTAGCTGGGAGACTCTGAGGTTTGATCACTTAACCAACCTTAGTCTATCTCAGCTAATCTCCTTATACACTTTTATTCTACAACGTTTAGTTGTTTGGTTACCATTTAGAACACCCGAACAAGAAGCCATGGCGCCTCAGCAAACCACAAGCAATGGTTAGATGACAACCAGCAACTGTACCTTTAAAAATGTAAAAAAGCTCAAAAGATTCACCAAACCTATACAGTCAGTTGAGACATTTTGGTAACCCAAACAAAGCTCCCTGATGGGCCATTAGATAGTTGCCATGTCTAGCCTATCATGCAACCCCAAGGAAACACACAAACAGCAATTCAATACAGCCTGACAACCAGTTAGAGGACCTTAGCAATGCTGGGGAATCAAGCAACCTTGGGGAATTGCAGAAACAAATATATACTCCGCTAACCTTCTAGAGTAGCTGAACTCTTGACAATCACTCATAACAAAGTAAAAAAATAACTAAAAGCACTTAACAATTCATGAGAGTAACACCTATACAAGTTACTAATCTAAGTAACTAAATGACATTATACACCACTACCCTAGCAACCAGTTAAGGCACCTTGGCAACCAGTCTTTGAATAGTGTTCATGTAACATACTGTATAATTTGTGCTTCAAGGCTATCCCTGGGATTTAAAACACACCCAGTGACGCGGATGATGTGTTTATTCGCCGTTGAGAGTACTTCTGCTGTCAGACTCGATTCTGAGCACGCAAATATTCTCACGTGCCAACATCTGTGAGAATATACAAGAAAATAAAGCTGTATAATCCATTTAACAAATAAGTGATTGACCAAAGCTTCAACTGTTTTAATGCATGATGTGAAGACAACGAACCGACCAATGGCAGAGGAGAGCTTTTTAAAATAACACAGAACCACTCTCAAGAGTGCTAATCCTTTATCTCGGGTAGTGAGATATTCAAGAAAACGAGGGTATGTATCTGTAAAATAAATTTCTGGCCCAGATTTTAGCACTAAACTAAAGTCGGCTTGAATTCTGCTCGTCTTCATCTCACTTGCTGAACAAACAGCAAATAAACACAAGGTTGACTGCAGCTGATCAATATAGAACAAGATTATTATCATCTTATCCCACAACCTTGAGATGCTGCATGAGCATGGTGCATAAAGCAACCCTCGTAAATTCTTAATGCTCCATCATACACAAACAGCTGAATGGCCTCATAGATGGTGTTCTCTGTAGACATGCATACAATAAGCGTTTTGACTCTTACTGTGAGATTGTGCCTCAAAAAGGCAATTGCATGCCTTTCCTCTGAGATGTGCTATTCAGGTGGGTTGGTATTAATCAGAAAGCCAACAAATCTACTCCCACTGTATCTGCACTGACACTTGCTCTTAAAGAAACAGCACTATTAAAAATGCTACATTTGTTAAAGTTCTTGACATTTGGAATAAATGTCAACATTTAGTTAAGGAAGAGCTTCCTTACTTAGTGTTTATTCAGTAAACACAACCTTCGGTGGTGATATGAACAGAATACTATTACAAAAATTACTTGAATAGAATACAAGCCAACTGTGTGAAAGGGCTCACAAATAAACTGCGAAACTAAACCAAATCAACTAAAACAAAACTAAAAAATAAAACTAGAAAATGTACCAGAAAAGAAAATTGTGTATGAAACATAAAGCAAAAAACAGACAGACTGATGAGACAAAATCATGAAATGATGAGATAAGGAGAGGGGTTGGGTCAGACACTAGATGAGAGAGCACATAGCACAAGAAAACAGATTAAGCCATGTGCTCAACTAACAAGAGGGGTTGGGTCAGACACTAGATAAGAGAGCACATAGCAAAAGAGAACAGACAAAGCCATGTGCTCAACTAATGAGAGGGGTTGGGCCAGACACTAGATGAGAGAGCACATAGCACAAGAAAACAGATAAAGCTATGTGCTCAACTAACGAGAGGGGTTGGGCCAGACACTAGATGAGAGAGCACATAGCACAAGAAAACAGATAAAGCTATGTGCTCAACTAATGAGAGGGGTTGAGCCAGACACTAGATTAATAGAGCACATAGCACAAGAAAACAGATAAAGCCATGCGCTCAACAAACAATGTTCACAGAAAACCAATCATTCAAATTGACAAATATAAGCAAAATGATCAAAAATAAGCAAAGCAAATAAGTGAATATATAATTAGCTATGTGCATCGACACAGACCACATGACTGTTGAAAACAGACTTGAACAAGACACGACAGTAAAGATTCTTTGTGTACTCCTTGTAACAAAGACAAGACACAAAACTTTATACCTTTATATAAAATGCTAAATATAGAGCTAAATACACAGCCACGGACAGGGTCACAGAAGTCTAAAAAAAAAAGAAATAAGTAAATCAAATAAATAAATAATAATTAAATCGATTGTTTTATTCTAATATATTTACCTATTCATTGATATATTTACCTGTTTATGGTTTTCGAAACACTTAAGTAAGTTTGCAAAAAAGTTGTTACAAATGTATTTAATTTTAAAACATTTAAAGACTTGAATTAATAATAATATTACTCGGAAATCACTGAAGTATGCATTACTATATAAAATACTGAATCCATTTACATGTAAATCGACTTACATTCAAACTTTCAAGACTATGGGAATAAAACTTCCATTCTATACCCCTAAAGACATACAGTACAATTTAAATTCTCAAGAAAAAATATAATCCAGAACCCTTGGCTTCACCATTTTAAACCTTTAATCCATACACACTCCAACAGCACAAACTGTAAAACGGAAACCCTAAGGCTTAAGCACAAACCCTTAAAACTAAAAGTGACTCTAGAGCTTAATGCTTTAAATCTCAATCCTAAACCTTTAACACCACAGCCAATACACCAAAGACAACTGCAGCTTCTGAACAGAAATCATAAAACGACTCCATTATTAGCTTAAACATTGTTTCAGGGTTGCTAATCTGTAACAAGTTACGACAAAGTAAATCCTAGACTAAATCCAACCTAACCCTCAAAACCAGAAATCCAAATATTAAGAAACTAATTCTGAACTCAGATTAACTCCTGTGGGGTGCATTTCCACACCACACAGCTAGCAGAGCGTATTTACCCCATCTCCATACACCGCACGATAGTTTATGCATTCAAAATGACAAACGATGCACGTTTACCATGAGCGGCTGGAGAGGGAACAAGACGCATGGTGGAACGCTTTCATACACCTGTGCACACACACAGTCCTATAATCTGCTCTGGCTTTAAATGGAACACATCATGTACATTTGCTCATAAAACGTTCTAAGTCTTGTATAATTTGCGCATAGAAATATGGATTCAGAAGCAAAAGCTTTTATTTTGAGTCTTCCAGTGCCGTCATCGTACAGATGAATGGCCAAAATTGTTTTTGTATATGACAAGAGATTGCAATTTACTCTAACAAAAGTAACCATGGTTTCTTTAAAAGTATAGCCAGGCCAAGAACACTGAATGTGTAATCCACAACAAATGGTTCTATAGATGCTTCACAATTGTGCCACATGCACAGGGTTGCAAAAGAAAATAATTTTTTTTGTTAAACATTACCAAAGAATACTATGAATACACAACTCGAAGACATTGATGTTCAGACCTGACCTATTGGTGGTATGCTTGGGCCAGTTGTAAACACAAAGGGACCATAAATGTAGAAACAGTACATAATGAGTGGAATGGGCTTCATAGTGACAGTGACAGCATTCAGGATCAACATCTTTCTGACACCAATAGATTCTTTTATTAAATGAAAACGGTTTAGTTTTGAGTACCAACACTAACATGTTACCCTTACTAGTGACAAAAGGTGACAAAGGTTTACGCTATTGTTGATCCTGATATTAGTTCTACCACACAACTCCCAAAGCAGACGTTTAGCTCCTTTTTCTTTATGATTCAGAATTTAAACAAAATAAAACAACTTGTGTGTATTTTCCTTTCATCACAAAACACACATACACGAAACAACAACGGAACTACTTCAACTCAAAGAACTTCACAATATTGGTGTTTAACGTTTGTAAAATGCTCAACTGTGGTTGGCTGATTCCTTCTCTAGTGGCGGGGCTAAAAGGTAAGTGTAGGAAAACAATATTTATAATCCTATGTTCTGGTTCATTTCCGAGTTAGAAAAATAAAATCACAAACAGGGAATACGTCAGAAACAGGCAATACATCACAAACAGGAAGTTGCAAGCTATTTAAGTAAAGTTGCTGAAATATATTTATCCTCTTATGCTTTGGAGTTTGGTTGCTCCTTCTCTAGCCCCCTCCCCTTCTGTCTCTTTTATAGCAGTCTGTTTAGTTAGCGAACCTATGTTTAAGCTAAATAAAGACAGGTTTTCTGTTAAATTTTCTTAACCCTTGATTTCAGGATGGTTTTGCTTGTATAGAATTAATATTCATTAACATAAGTCAACTGATAAGACAAGCTCTGCCTTTTCAGCTAAAAACGTAATTTTTTTAAACCCGTTACAACCCATAGATCACCCTGTAGTCTCGGAAAGCACACATTAAAATCGTAAACTAAGGCATACAAAATCTTAAACTCCAACCCACTTCACTTTAATCTAATTTCTCAAAAGAAAAGAACGGGTTTTATTGACACACTGAAAAT
Source organism: Danionella cerebrum (assembly GCA_007224835.1). Taxonomy (NCBI): domain Eukaryota; kingdom Metazoa; phylum Chordata; class Actinopteri; order Cypriniformes; family Danionidae; genus Danionella; species Danionella cerebrum. The sequence continues at coordinate 215,812 of SRMA01027351.1, forward strand.
GAAACTCTGGCATATACATGAATGAAACATAGACTCAAGCAGACCCTCTGACGTTCCGAAAGAAAGAAAGACATGCAGAGCTGTCGTCTGCGTATTGCATCATCTGATATGTCACAGTCCCTCTGGACTCATCATGGTGATCCACATCCACTGAACCCCTCATTCTCCCCTGAGTCGAGGAACAGCTGCCCCCAGGATGGCCCACATTAATATTTGATGGCCTGCCACATCCCTTGGCTGCTTTTTGACTTTAATTAAGAGCCAGTATACGAAATGATCACTGCTCTGTTTACGCAACAGTCAACCTGAAGACGAGTGTGGGCAACATCCCAGCAGAGCTTCCGAGACAAAACACAACAAGAGCTGAGCCAGAGAAACAAGGACACGACGTACATTGGAGGAAAGCAGTGTTTTAAGAGTATTTTAGGAATTCAGTCAGTGTTTTCTGTTAATAATGAAGAAAAAAAAACGCCTCTGGTTTTGTAAACATGTTTTAATAAAGGTATTAAATACAAAAAGTGTATTTCAACCCCTAAAATATGTGAGTTTGTTTAGATTTGTGAAAGTACAGAACTTGAATAAATTAATGAATAAAATCCCAGGTCATGGTCATGTGATTTGTGATGTAATATTATAGTATCTACATCAGCGCCGGCCACATACCACCTGCGTCTTAGCTAATGACTATAAATAGATTATGATACACCATGCATAAAAACAAGTGTATTTTAAAATAACGATTTCATTGTTTGTCTTTCAAAAGTCAAACGATCATCAATCCGTTCAATTCATTAGTCTGCCTTGTTTCCCTTCTTCATATAAGTAAACTGAAATGTTTTGTTGTACTTGTGTTTAGCAAAATAAAAATATGAACATGGTCACGAATGGGTAACTTTTTAAAGAGAAATACCGGCTAATAATTTTAAATGAAACTCACAAATTGTCCTTTTTCCTTCTCTTTCTTTCCCTCTCGTGTTGTTTCACTGCACTTTTTAAAGCTGACGTGTGATATATCGCTCCGTCGCAAAGACATTCTTAAAAAAGTCAGGGTTGCTCGTTCTCAATTCTCAGTTATTGTTCTTTTCCCACAGGTTAGATTTTCTCATTTTTCCCTGTTTTTGCAGCTTTGTGTCTTTTTGGTGTGGGCTCTCATCCTATGTGTTCAGCAGCTGCTGAAGGAAAAGTTTTCAACCCTGCAAGGTCTTTCTTTTTTATTTTTAGTCAAAAATTGTCCATTTTGCTGCAGTCCAGGCAGTCATTGGCTGGTCCCACCCATTATTCGCATAAACAATAAAAAGCAGTGATTCTTGGAATATTACACAATGACTTAAAGGTAGTCATTAAATAACTTACTTTCTCACAATGTTCATGTGCTTCTGTTGTACCATTTATGGAACTTTGGGGCACTAGAAACAAATGTTTTCCAGTGGAATGAAGAAAGTAATATTACTGATAACAATGCAGTAGAATTCTCAAAAGGCACCAGTTGCATTTTATAAGTTTGAGTCAGACCCTGAAACCGAGGAATCCTCAGACGAAGCTCAAGAATAATGAATGGAAGGTAAAGCTTGATTATTGCACTTTTACGGTAGTTATTCACTTATTCAGGAGATCAGGCTGGATCTTGAACAATATGAACGATTCATGTAAACCAGTTTTCGATTGTCTTCCATTAATGAAACATTTCCCCACGAGTTGTTTTGGGAGTATATCAACACAAGTATGTACAAGAACATCACACCTAATCTGCTCAGCTAATCAGTGGCAATATGTCTCACAATGAACAGGTTGTTGGTTATGAAAGGGCGGGGTTCTATGGTTTGTGACATCACATCAATCTGAGAATAGCTTGTTTTTAGATTAGCAGTGATAAAAAAATCCAGATTGAATGTAATTCTAATAGTTGGGTTCTGTACACATTACGTTTCATTTCTGGAGAAGTGAAATAAAAATAAAACTTCAGTGTCGTTGTCAACACTGAAACAACACTGGTCCAAGATTTATTGATATGTATAATATTTATAAAATAATATAATAAACCTATATGTCTATTTTTATTGGTTGAGAACATGAATACTCTATACTTTGGAATAGAGCATAGAACTGTGAAATGTGAGTATACTTTTACTAATTTATAAGCTCCATTTGCTGAGATTTGTTTTATATACATTGTTTACCGCATATTATATCCTAATTTTACGGTTCAATCAAATGCTTAATTGTTTTCTTACAGTTGGCCTTCTGATTTAATCACTTCAACTGTGCTTTTTTTACCAAAATATTTAACGACGAAAGGTGGTCACTTATATATTTACATATTGAGCTGTATGTGGTTCTGGCTCATTAACTTAAGAGATTCCTCCGATCATTTTTTGTGCTGTTTGCACAACAACAATAATCTTTAATCATTCCCTTCCCCAGAAGCCAGCACCAAAGCTTTGTCTCAGTGAATAAACAAGGAAACCTCCTCCTAATTATTACAAACACCTTCAGTCAGGCTCATAATGAAGCGTAACTAATTAGCTTCCAGACAGAGTTTGAACTGTTGTCTGTCATCGACACATTGACTCTGTCGAGAATCACAACCAAGATGCTTCGGTTTATTCATCACATCCTTATAATCACTGATCGACTGAATACTGACAACTTTCACCTTTTATTTCAAGAGATTGGAAGATTAATTAAGACATGATATACTTTCATATCATGTAGCCGGTTTACTGTATACTAAGAAATGTAAAACTTGAAAAAAAACTTGAGAAAGCCGTTTTCTTCTGAAAAACTGATTCTGTAATATTTAAAATATTCAAACCTATGTCAAAACTTGATAACACTGCTTTTCTAAATTTTTAAACATAGTAATACTGTCCCAGAAACTTTTTTTGAAACTTTAAAATAAGCACAAAGAACAAAACAAGACAAAGGAAAACTACAGAAAACAAACAGTGATGCTAACAAACCAAAACAAGCAACCGTATGAAAAACATACAAAAAAACTGAACACGCAACACCAACAAAAACAAAACATACATAAAATGAACTCACAGAAACAAACCAATACAAGCAAACGAATGAAAAAAACATTAAAACAAAACATAAAAAAGAAATATGAAAACTTAAAAAACAAAAAACAAACCAAAAAAATGTACAAGAATTAACTCAACGAAACGAACAAAACAAAACAAGCAACGAGATGTAAAATATATAAAAAGCAAAAACACTAAATAAGTCACTATATGAAGAACATGCCAAAAAACTAAATGAAACAAATCAAGCAACCAGATGAAAAACGTAAAAAAAGAAATTAACAAAACAAACAAACAAAAAAAAAACTAAATCACAGAAGCAAACAAACAAAACTCAAGGAGCAGCCAATTGTAAAACATAAAAAAAAAATCACAAAACAAACCAAATCAAGCCACAATATGAGAAACAAATACAAAAATGAACTCACAGAAACGAACAAACCAAAACAAAACAAGCAACCAGATGAAAAACATAAAAACAAAACAAACGAAACATACTGTAAAACAAGCCACGATAAGAAGAACATACAAAATGGAACAAACAAAACTAAATGAAACACAAGAAGTTACCATATGAAAAAACATACAAAAGTAACAAACGAAAAGCAAAACAACAAGACAAAAAATATTTTCAATCACTCGATATTTGCTTGAGAAAATATTAAGAATTTTTACAGTGATATTTCGTTTCGAGGGGTGTACGATGCAGAGTTAAGGACCTTTTCTCCTGTATTTGTCCATGAATTGCATTTTTTGCCACTAATATCTGCTAAATTGGACTTATTCTGGGTAATTTTAGACATCACCTTTCAGACCGATCTATGTCTCAACTAAAGCCTCCATTTGGAAAAAAACCCTTTCATTAATCACCGCTCACGCTCCAGGAGCAATCTCACAACTCAATGTTAATTAAATAGAGTAACTCGTCGCAGGTTCAATTCCCAGACATCTGTTCACGACAGTCATTTCATAAATGAATATAGAAAAAATGGCCTTTAAATATTAATAGTAACCTAAAAGGGCAAAAAGGCGCATAAAGCGTCTGTGACATAATCCTGAACAACCTCACTTTGACCTCAAAAATCATACATCCCTGAGAGAAATCTGATTAAATATGCACGGATACGTAAGTGTGAAATAATCCATGGTTTCGTTTAACGCATTTACACACGACATGTTCTGTACTTACACAACCAATGGCTGTTTATAGTAAAGTATTAATAATAAAGCTACTTTTGATCATGTTTGGAATCCGATTCAACACGGAAACATCCTTTTTATTTTAAGGTCAGCTGATTTTATTTTTTTGCTCAGTTAAGTAACATATAGTGTTAAGTATCGTGGAAACCGATTAATAACTAGATGACTAAAGTTTGATACAAACTTTGATGTTGGCTTGTAAAGGTGCCGTTTAAAAGTAAATGTTAACTGTAGTAAAATAAACCAACCCCCATCTCTTTAATATTTTCCAAAGCTGAGATAGAGATATCAAACATTGGTTCCTATGGTAAACAGTCTGTTGCTATGGAGGGATCAGTGACCTAGTATGATGTTCCAAATGTCCCTATGAGTGAAATAAACCAAGCCCCTTGTTTCTATGCTTTTCCAAAGCTGCGATAGAGATATCAAACATTGGTTTCTATGGTAAACAGTCTGTTGCTATGGAGGGCTCATTGACCTAGTATGATGTTCCAAATGTCCCTGTGAGTGAAATAAACCAACCCATCTTGTTTCTACGCTTTTCCAAAGCTGAGATAGAGATATCAAACACTGGTTTCTATGGTAAACAGTCTGTTGCTATGGAGGGATCAGTGACTTAGTATAATGTTCTGAACGTCCCTATGAGTGAAATAAACCAACCCATCTTGTTTCTATGCTTTTCCAAAGCTGAGATAGAGATGTCAAACATTGGTTGCTATGGTAAACAGTCTGTTGCTATGGAGGGGTCAGTGACATAATATAATGATGCCTCAGAGTTTTAATAATTTAAAAAGCAGAGTAAGAGTTAAGAACATTTGGTTGCTAGGGTAAACAATTTGGTTGCTAGGGACACGTCCCATGTTAATTAAAAAGGAAAATTTCACATTTAAAGTTGCACTGTTGCTAAAGCGTCGCTGAGTGGATAAAAATACTAGGACATCCTGATGATATCAAAGACTACCTTAGTTCAGATGGAACCTAAAAAAGGAATTAGCATAAACACATAGCGGTCTACATTTATCCTTATTGGCGCAAAACTGATGCAACTCAATCAAAAGGAACATGAATGAGTCAAACATTCCCAGCTCTCCAGGATTTGAGCGGTGTCTGGCTGTTAATGAGCTGAATTCAATCACCTATTTCTGATTGCAGGGTGCTGGAGGTGAGACAGGACGACGTGCGACAGCATTTCTTATTCGTCCCAGAATCTCCACAAGCATTTCATTACCAAAGCACTTCAAAAGCAATCAGCTCTGACGGCAGAGATTTCAAAAGGAGCCTTCACCCATGGATACACTCGCTTTTGTCGAGAAATGAAAAATCATGGAAAAACAAAAGAGAGAACCTGAATGCGAGTGTAGGAGCAAAACGTAAAATGAAAAGCATCTCAAAACGTCACGTGTACCTTTTGTGATGTATGTGTTTAGAGAAACAGGTGCAGGACCGACAAACAGGCTTCGGAAATTCAATTTTAACATACATAAACCGCGAACCATTCCTGACGGTCTTTCGGATCTCTCTCAGATGTTTTCTATCCATAACTTTCAAAATCTTTTACTGTGCTGGTCTGTTTAAACGTCTTGATAATGCTTCTCACCACAGTTCTTAATGCACACAGACCCAATATTTATGAGATTTCTTTCATTTGAAAATGTACTACACGAGCTGAATTTACATAGTTTAGCTGATGTACATATATTTATATTTATTTATTTATATGATGTACAGTATTCTTTTATCAACAATTGTTTGTGTGTAACGTGTTTCATGTATCATGCAATCATTTAAACACCTACGGAGAAAACTGTGGTGAGGTTGTATAAGAAAAATAGGACAATCTTATTGTTTGAGATGGAATAGGAAATGACATCACCGCGGGAAGTTTCAAGTTCCTTCAATGAGGCAGCACAACTAGGCTCTGTCTCTTTTTTCACGAGAGTCATTCTATCACAAGCTTTTGCAGCACGTTTGTAGCTGTTGGCATCTTCAATGTTTAAGTTAAAGATGTGTTTACTATTGTATCTTCTTAAACGTGCTTCCAGAGTCTTCTGTATTGGGTATGATAAATATTTCAATAACAAGTTAGGGGGTGCTGTGATCTCAGATGTGGGGATTCATCTTAAGAATAATTGAATTAGAGCGGTTTCTTTACTGGCAGTGATCTCCATTTTGATGTCAAGTGGGACTAGAACATTTTTAAAACTAACGCGTCAACAAATAAGTTATCAATTTGTTTCTTCATAAGGAGAGGAGCTCATTTATTTACAAGTATTTACAAAGTTTTTGTATCCTACAGCACAGTTTGCATATGGAAAAAATGTTGTAATTATATTTTAATTAAAACTTTCTATAGTAATAATAGAATTTCAATGGCTTTCTTAACAGGCAGTGATTTACATCTTGTTCTCAACTGAGGCCATTTTTAAAATTGAAGAAAGAAAATCATCACTTCCACAAACAAGTTATCAATTAATTTTTTTCAGAAGGAGTGTTGCATGGATAATTTAAAAGTTAATTTATAAGTAAAAGTAAGTGAATAATAACTTTTTGTGCTTTTTGTATGCTATAGTAGAGTTTGTAAATAATACTTTAAACAAAACATGAAACGGTTGCTAATCATGTGATGAATAAACTATGTTTTTTATTAACACCTTCAAATTGGTTAACATTGAGAGTAGCTTTAACATTTTTAAACGTTTCAGAGATTTAATTGGAAGAATAAGTTATTTGAAATCTGTATTTATTAGCTGTATTTATATATTTGTAAATCTGACTGTTGACATCAGAACCTCACAGCACATCATTGGTGGGAGGGAATAAAACCTTGTGGGAGAGCGTTGTGGGACAGACCTCTAATTCAACCTGGATTGATTTTGTTGGAAAGATTTTGCCGTATTTTGTAGCATTCCTTTGATGACCTTTTTTTATGAGGTCTTTTATGTCTTCTTCTGGATGAATATTCAGCCAATGAAACTTTTTTAGAAGTCTAGCCCCTCTACACATGGGACCCCTAGAGTGCAGCCTGTGCATTGATCTGCCCCTGGTGAAAGATGAAAATGTAAAGTATAATTTAGGACAAAGCGAGCTAGAAACACCAATTACAGAAAGGCTTTCAGAGCTCATCATCGAAAGCTTGTTGAACAACACAAAGCCTCTTCTCGGTGACACACACACGTCCCCGCTCTCCTCTAAAAGCTTTTATTGTGACTGCTGTCATTGTTCTTTCCCACGTGAGGAACCGCACACGCCACTGGATCAGAGACCCTTGTCTCCATTCGCACAGTCCTCACCCCAATTTAACTGCAAATTAAATGTCAGCAAAATGTCTGGCAGGGAATTCCGATTAGGAAAGGCTCCGATCAGAGCAATTTATCTTTGATAAAAGACATCGAAGAGAGCTTTCCGTTTTGGTGAAAGGTGTTAAAAGAGCAGATGTAGGAGAGATGGATTGGATCTGTCAGGGGTACGACGTTGATCCGCTTCCAGAAGAATCAGAAGGAATTCGGAGTCTGAGAGGAGAAAAGAACATCTGACATGACACTGATAGAGCTGGGAATATAAGGTCATGGTCTCTCTTTCTCTCTGCATCGCCCCGTCTGTCTCTTTTGCTCTTATGCATGTGATGATCTTCACATCAGGTTTGGACGCAGAGTTAAGAGTGACAATCTGAAGTTACCCACACTCTCTGAAATAAAGCCGTCACTGGAATGGGAGCACCCTTCACAACTTTGGTTTGTGTATTCTATCTTTAAACGATCAGAACGGAACAAAGAGTTGGTTTATTTTTATAGATGGTTTGCAGGTGATCTGCAGAAGTAAAAAAGGGGAGAGCTGCTGTGTAATTGATTCAAAGACAGAATAGAGACCCTTCTACCGACTTCTGGAACCTAAAGAAGAAGCAAATGGATGCTGCACGAGCTGAAACCTAGTCACCATTTCACTCCTGGTAAGTTGCATCTTTGCCAAGTAGTTTCAAGTATCGTGGAAACCGATTAATAACTAGATGGCTAAAGTTTGATACAAACTTTGATGTTGGCTTGTAAAGGTGCCGTTCAAAAGTAAATGTTAATTGTAGTAAAATAAACCAACCCCCATCTCTTTAACATTTTCCAAAGCTGAGATAGAGATATCAAACATTGGTTGCTATGGTAAACAGTCTGTTGCTATGGAGGGGTCAGTGACATAATATAATGATGCCTTTGTCACATGCAACATCAATGTTTTGATAATTTAAAAAGCTGAGATAGAGTAAAGAACATTTGGTTGCTAGGGTAAACAGTTTGGTTGCTAGGGATATGTCCCATGTTAATTCAAATGGAAAATTTCACATTTAAAGTTGCACTGTTGCTAGTCACCATTTCACACCTGGTAAGTTGCATCTTTGCAAGTATTTTACAATTGTCAAAACATGGTGAGAGAGGTTTCTAAAGACCCAAGAACCATCTGCTCTAGAACTATCTGCTAATGTGTAGTGAAATAACATATTAAATTGTAATTATATGAAATTATGGTTTATTCCCATGAAATTAACCAGTTACAGCATTATTGCTACAAGAAAAAACAGTTTTTTGTAATTTTTTGGCCATTTTTGTAAGTTATACATTGTAAAAACTTGATTAGAATATGGAAAATGTGCAGTATAATCCAGTAATTTCAACAACTGTGTTAGCGTACATTTTTTTTAACCTTGCCCTGTCCCGCTCAAAAGCCATCACATGGGAGAGTAAATGCTTTGCAGAGTTGGACAGTTTTACTTTCTCCAGGGGAGTAAAACACCTGGTGTGGTGTTTTCTCCTCTGGATTGGAACATTGAATGTATGTAAATATTTATTAGCTGTGGTTCCCACGAGTTTACATTAGTTGTGTCAGGACAAGATGCTATTGGATTGAAAGGGGGAGTGGATAAAGGGTTGGGGAAGGGTGAGGGTGAAAGGTTCACGAGTGAAAAAGAAAGAAAAAAAATAAATAAATAAATAAATACCTACCTGAACATAACATATAAGTCCTAGTTACAGTTCTTTTTGTCTCATTGACATTTGTCTGTTGAAATTAGGAAATTATAAATGTCATTAAATCCACATCTCTATGACCAAAGAAAGCTGGTTATCTGGTAAAACATGAGGATCACAGTCAATTCCACTTAAACACAGCCCTGTGATCACATGTTTTGTCTAAGTGATGGGGCGTGGCCAGTGAGAAATTGACATCAATGCATATTCCCTGGATTTTTTTTGATCTCGGTCACTCTGTTGATGAGCAGAAAGCTCAAAGACCTCATTTCCAGACCTGCTGATTCAACTCGAGGGAGTCAAAACCACAATTCATCTTTTTAATATAAATGTATTTCCTAACTTCACACATAGCGTTTCACGGGTCACTCCGCCAAGACCCGGAGTTCGCGGTACATAAATCTCGACTGAAATCAAATGCGCATTAATTTAACCACTGGTTTGAGATCAGTTAAAGTTACCACTGGGCTCACAGAACATAATTCTTACTGTACAAGCCTACTCAACGATACTATACTCTAAAAATCCTGTATACAGTATATACTTATTTATTTTTGTCTACATTATGTTAGATTAATCACCTATTGATTTTTGGAATTAGAACCATTGGCTCCAGGAGTTGCTTGGACATCCAGCACATTGTGCCTCAAGGAACTTTATTAAGATGGATTCTGGGCAGAAATCTCTCCTGGAGTGAAGGTCACTCAGAAGACATTGTTGGCTGGGAATGAGCTTTAACCATCTTCGACAATGAGATTCTAGAAAAAAAAATCCACTTCAAGTTCCCTCGGGAAGTGTCCTTTCTTTGCCAAAAGAAAGATTAGGCCAGTGTGAAGCTGCCAGGGGCTGAGCGACACAAAGAGAGAGAGAGAGAGAGAGAGAGAGAGAGAGAGAGAAGGATTCTACATTTTAGTCATAGCTTCTGATTAAATGGAACATAGCTGAAACAAAACCTCTCTTTCCTAAAATGAACCAAAACCAGTAAAACGATGACCACAAAGTTGCAAAACAGTGACCAATACTTTACTGTAAAATACACATTGTTGTTCTATAATAGAAATACAGCACAAAACTGTGTTCTGATTACTTTTAACATCAATGGATAATCTTTTTATACATAAAACCGTTTATATTTTACCGAATTTTTACTGTAATTTTACAAATGCAGATATTACATTTTTATTTTTTTCAGATTTTTTATTATGATTGTTCTACAGTTTGTTACGACCAACTTTTGAATTATTTTCAAAGCTTCTAAACCGAGACTTATTTGCGGGACACAGATTTGTTCAAACGAAAGAACTTTGGATCCAAATTTCCGCAAAATTCAGACTTTAAAACAGAAAGTCACACCTTATCCCTTTGGAACGAGGAGATGTTTATGGGATTTTAGGGAAATTGATGAGAAAATGTTCTTTTCAGTCTTAATCGAGGAATCGGGTTTCCAGTTTACTTCTTATAATCTTTCCCACCAATTTTAAAGTGCAAATTGATTGAAATGACTGCAATTTCTGAGCGAAATGCCACGAGATGACTTCAAAAACCTTTTTGGCACCGAGACTCATTGTGTTAAAACTGAAAATCGACACATAATCTCATCTGTAATATGAAATGATCAATAGTGTTCCTGAGAGATATGAACCCGATGCTGGATATAGACCCGCCATCCCGACACAGCTCGAAAAGAAAAGTTTTGCAGACCAAAAAGAGTGAAAACCAATAAGATGAATTATGCAAATCACTAAATTACTGCGGAATACACGTAATGCTTCCCAGACGAGTAAAAACATCTCTGCAGCACTTTAACCGACAGCTGAAACAGTTCTAAACGTGATCCTTGTGATGGTCAGGGAACAAAGAGTTAAACTACTAACAAATTCCACTTTTAATTACTGTATGATTTACAAATTCACCCTAGAAATTCCACATTAAAAAACAAATAAATTAAAGTACAGATAAAAATCTGAAAGCCATTGAGAAATTCTTCCAAAGTTCAAAATTTCTTAAGATAATGTGTATAATATCGTTGCCAAATGTTATTTTACGGTAACATCCCATTCATGTGTATAAATAAATAAATCCTTTTTTTACTGTCATTTTATTGATTTGCGTTATTTTTAAAGCAATTATTACTTTGAATTTTGAATGCAGCCATTTTAAATATGTAAAATAATGTTTTTTTTTCTTTTTGCATGAATGTTTAATAATTCTACAGTTGCAACGGAACAACTGTAAAAAACAAAACAAACAAAACAAAGAATTGGATCCTATTATGTAATTTTACTGAACTTCTTTATAAAAAATGAAAATATTTACATTCTAATGATTTATTTTGGTAAAAAACTAAAAAATAAATGGGCCATTACAAACATATTATTCATGTATTTGTTATAATTTCAACTTAAAATAAAGAAATCCATTTGAAAAAGAGTTAATAGTTATAAATAGTAATCTAAATAAAATGATGAACGGTGATTAGGAGGGTAAAAATTAGCATAGACGAGTGAGAATTATAAATTAACATATTCAGTTATAAACTAAAAAGTTTGGGTTGAAGAATAAATGCAAATATTATAGTAATTTTTTTTTATTATAGTTTAATATTTCAAAATAGCTTCATAATACCTCAATCTTGTAAAATCTTTAAATATGTAAAGCAAAATATTCTTGGTTTGATCTGTTTTGCTCTTTTCATTTATATTTAATTTCATTTTGATTTAAAAAAATTCCCTTCAGAACTTAAGTTAACTAAATATGTTGATTACATTTTGAAACAACATACTCAATAAAATTATTAGGATGAAGGTTGGATTTTTGTTTAATAATCCAAACAAGATTCAATAATACTGCATTTAAAACATGGCATTTTTGAGCATTCTGTATCTCACCTACATATAATCATCCCACACGGCTGTTTCTGTTTCAGTTCATTACTAAACATCAACCTACATGTGACAATGACTACCATTAGCACCTGACTACAATCCTAAGTAAATCCCTGACTTAAGTGTACGTAGAAGAATTGCTGTTTGAAGGCAAAATGTTTTTCTTTTGTTGCCTCACTTTTTGCAAATTAACAAAAATAAAATACATTAATTATATTTCCGAAAGCATTCCAATATACAAAAGGCCCAGTGGGCAATTTAAAGGAGCAGATGATGAAATTTGAATAAACAAACAAAGGAACAAATAAGTCAATAAGTGAAAGCAATGTGTGTTACTGTGGTAATACAGTTCTTTGTTTTGGTCGTACTTTGGGAAGTCTGCTGACTGGTTTAGATCCTATTCCCATGGGCTTGGAGTTGGTGTAGATGTTGCAGGCTCAGAGACTTACAACAATTGTTTTAAAATTTACCAACGACTTAAAATAATGGCCTTTTAAAATAAGTAGGAACGAAAGTCGACGAAAATAGCTTAGAGAAAAGCCCTCATAAAGAAATGGGATTGTTTATGTTAATCAGAGTAACAACTTGCATTTATTGACACCACTGACAATTCTGTAGCAACCAAACCTTTTACCCTAGCAACCAAAACTTTGGAAATCTATCTTAGTTTTGGAAAATGATAGAGACATGTGGGTTGGTTCATTTTACTCATATTGTCATGGGTAGTTTTATATTACATCAAGTAGCCCCCCATGCAACAAGATTGTTTACCATAGCAACCAATTTGATAACTCTTTATTTCATATTAAAAAAATTATATAGAGGCTAGTGCGTTGGTTTATTTGCCACTGTGACACCGCCATCATTTAAAAAAAGTTTTAAGTGGCACTATAGTACAAGCCAACATTAAAGTTTGCATAAATGCCCGGAAACTCTAAACTTGGAGTTTGTTTACGTGATGGAGGCTGAGAGACATTTATGAAAGATAATAAATTGCTTCAACAAATCACTAACTATTTTAGTATTTTCTGAAAAAAGTTATGATTTTGTAATATATGTAAACCTATGAGCAATGTATCACAATACCTAAAATTGTCACAACACATACCGTGGAGCTACTGGGAGAAGTGTATTTGCATCCTGGAGTGATTGTAATTCTAGTTACTTCTGCAACTTCTTGACCTTGTCTTCTTGTTTTATGTAATATTTGCTAGGAGGCAGTTATCCTTAACTTACATATTAAGCCAAAAAGATTATAAAATGAGCTCTCTACTTCACTTAGAGAAAAAGATGGCCTAATGCAAACATTCAAACTGCCCCCTAGGGGATGGATGCTATCAAATCATACAAACCAAACTAGACCCTAACCTTCTTAGCTTTGTGGTCTCAGACGTAAAAAAATCCTTTTTTTAATAGTTGGTTAAAAATATCTTTATAACATATTGTGATGCATATCGTAACGAACAAATATTATCTTTGTTTTGCCAGTCAGTCCATCTATTTAAGAACAGTCTATTGTTTTCCTTTTCAGACACAAATTACAATTAAAACCCTCACATCCAAGTTTTCTTTAAAAGCATGCACAAGTAATCAGATAAGTCTTGTAAACGGTACATTTACAGGTTGGTTGGGACCTAAATCGCAATAATCCCAGAAGGACATTTCTGTATCTGGCTGTAGTCACATGACATTGATCAGTCAGAAATTGATACGGTATAGCAACCGGTAAAAACGGGACAGTAAAGACGAAACCTCAACCCGATTATTACTTCAGACACACATGAATGTCTCTTAAATTCCCAAGGAGCTTTTATCAGAAAGTGGAAACTGCAATGACGGCTAATCACATTTCCTTTTTACGAGTTTCCAACAGCATCGCCGGAAGTTAAGGCTGAAGTGGGCAAATCTAATAAATATTGATATTCATTATAGTCTTTAAAAGCCTCCTCTACCTGTCTCTCTCTCTCTCTCTCTCTCTCTCTCTCTCTCTCTGTGTTGCCAGATTGCTCTCACGATGCTGTCCAACCCCTCCCTTCCTCTTTCACTGATCCGCCTGTCCTGTAGGAAACCAAAGATGCAAAGAAACTGGCTGGCATCCCGACGCAAGCATTTCTCCAAACTATATATAGAAAGCTTTGATGTCTGAAATATTTACGCCCATCTCTCACTAAACACACCCGAGACAAACCCAGCACTTCATTTGCTGCCAAACAGCGCGTGAACCTTCCCAGTGCACACTTTGAGATCTTAGAGTATTAAAAACAGCTCCTACCGGATGTTTAAAGCCTGCCCGGTGAGTACGTCTCAGTATCCAATTATATCCAGAATGCTGATGAGTCAGAAAGCACAACCTTGAGGAGGAGCTCGCAGAGGCATCGGTGATCCACCTGCTTCCAGGACGTATGAACACAGACACGCATGCACGATACGGGAGCACCAACACACACTCGAGCGGAGGGCGTACCTACAGCCGAGAGATAGAGAGGGATGAAGGGAGGGAGGGCGAGCGTTAGCATGGTATAAAGGTGGAGGGATGGAGCAGAGTGAGAGAGAGCGATGCACCAATCACATTTGTGCTCTTCATTGCCAACACTGGAGCTGTTTGCCCGATAGAACCCACCGTCCCGTGAGAGAGAGAAATTACAAATGAGATCTCTGAAAGATCTCAGTGGCTTCTGTTCGAAATGATTTCTCAGAGGATTACTGCTGTGTGTATTTAAATGCAATAACCATTCGTATTGTTGACTTTTATCCTTTTCTGTGTATAGTGAGGGAATTGATCACTGAAAACTTTGCCAAGACATCCAAACTGGTCTGACTCGGGTTGCTATATCTTTGCAGACTGCTACGACTAAAGAAACTAACCACATTTTTTTCAAGAAAATAATAAAGTTACCATTGACATTGAAAATAAATGGGAAAATGCAGCAAAAATAGAGACAAACAGTCATAAAATATGTTAATTATAGTAACAATTAAAATTTTATGACATCACCGACAGTTGTCAACCAAACCGTTTACCCTAGCAACCAACAATTCTGAAATCTATCTCAGCTTTGGAATATGATAAAGAAATGCGGAGTATTTTTTCACTTATATTGACATGGGAAGCATTATCTTATGTAACTGACCCCTCCATAGCAACCAGGGTGTTTACCCTGGCGACCAATTTGGCATATCTCTATCTCAGCTTGTGAAAGTCATAGAGCCACAGGGTCAGTTTATGTTACTCGTAGTGACTATGGGATCATTTAATATATTGGGACATTGCACATATTTCCATTTCCTCTTTTCCATTTCCATTTTATCTTGCACTGCCTAATGTTTATTTTTGATTTTATATATTATGTCTATTTTTTTATACTGTGTTAGAATGTTCTTTTGTAAATTTAGAATGTCTATTGTGTAAATTTAGAATGTCTATTGTGTAAATTTAGAATGTCTATTGTGTAAATTTAGAATTTCTATCGTGTAAATTTAGAATGTCTGTTTTGTAAATTTAGAATGTCTATCGTGTAAACTTAGAATGTCTATTTTGTAAATTTAGAATGTATATTTTGTAAATTTAGAATGTCTATTGTGTAAATTTAAAATGTCTACTTTGTAAATTTAGAATGTCTATTTGGCAAATTTAGAATGTCTATTTTGTAAATTTAGAATTTCTATCGTGTAAATTTAGAATGTCTATCGTGTAAATTTAGAATGTCTATTTTGTATATTTAGAATGTCTATTCTGTAAATTTAGAATGTCTATTTTGTAAATTTAGAATGTCTATTTTGTTGATTTAGAATGTCTATCGTGTAACTTTAGAATGTCTATCGTGTAAATTTAGAATGTATATTTTGTAAATTTAGAATTTCTATCGTGTAAATTTAGAATGTCTATCGTGTAAATTTAGAATGTCTATTTTGTAAATTTAGAATGTCTATTGTGTAAATTTAGAATGTCTATCGTGTAAATTTAGAATGTCTATCGTGTAAATTTAGAATGTCTATTTTGTATATTTAAAATGTCTATTTTGTAAATTTAGAATGTCTATTTTCTATATTTAGAATGTCTATTTTGTATATTTAAAATGTCTATTTTGTAAATTTAGAATGTCTATTTTGTAAATTTAGAATGTCTATCGTGTAAATTTAGAATGTCTATCGTGTAAATTTAGTATGTCTATTTTGTATATTTAGAATGTCTATCGTGTAAATTTAGAATGTCTATTTTGTAAATTTAGAATGTCTATTCTGTAAATTTAGAATGTCTATTTTGTATATTTAAAATGTCTATTTTGTAAATTTTAGAATGTCTATTTTGTACATTTGGATTTATATTTTATTTTTTATTACCTGTATCTTGTCTTGTCTTGTGGATCTGTTGCACTGTAGTGCCTCTGCACAAAAACCCATTCCTCGTATGTGCAAACATAGCTGGCAATAAAGCTCATTCTGATTCTGATTCTAAAAAATGCTTTTAAACAGCACTGGTACAAGCCAACATCAACGTTTATATGGCAACTTTTTAATGTTATTATTGGTTAATCTAAATAGTTGGAATTGCTACTAAATCCATATATTGATAGAGTTCATCCTGGAGGAACGTTACAGGAAACAGATAGATTGGGTGGTGCGCCTGTGCTGGTTCTTGGTTATTTCTAAGCTTCTCAATACTCCTGTCTCCTCTCATCCAGTGTTACCTTAAAGGGTTGCCAGATTCTTGCTTTTGTGTTTAATCATTGCCCAGAAACCCTTAACGTTTTTGAAAAACCGTATCCTGGTCAATAGTCATCAGTGGTCCCTTGGTCTGAAAAATCAAATGCAATATTTAGATCCTGTCAGAAGCCTGATGGGAAGCTCAATCTCTTGACTGGCAGGTGGAGAGAAAGTTTCCAGAGTGGCAAGAACGAAGAACGACCACACCACAGCAGCAGAAAGAGAGAGAGAGAGAAAAAAAAACGCTACCAGCAAATCGTACAAAGCCATGAATAATTTAGCAGCTCCTCCAGCAAACCCTGATCTTTTTGTCCGTTGACTCAGGAGACTAAGGCTTTATTGGAATGAAGGCTTTCTGTGTCCTAATTTAGCATTTGCTGGTGTATGGCAGAAGAGAGAGATAGAAAGAGAGAGAGGGAGAGCACAGTGCTGTGTGGATCTCGCTTGACCTTAGAAAGGCTTGTGATTCACAGGATTCACGGCTCCTGAGAGAAACCTGTGTGTTTCTGTGAGAGACGCAGGAGAATTGATGTGAAGCGAGTGCTGGAATGCTTTAACCCCTCTGAAATAGCTGGTACATACTGAGACCGAGCGATATCATTTTCCCTGAGCCCCTGACGCTCTGGCGATGGCTGAATAACCGAGTCTACCGGACAGACGATGGATGGAGCGCTGTTGACTATTCCACTAGGAAAAGGAGTTTGTTCATTCAAGGGAACATGTCTTCTTTATTTTCTGCCATCCTACCCCCAGGCTTCACCATTTGGCTCCATGAAATCGTCAAAACATGTATCGGGAAAAGTGAGTGCCGTGTTCATTTGAAATGCATTCAGTGACTAAATCCAGCAAACAAACCAAGCTTGCGATACAAGTCAACATACTTACTGTAAACAAATCTTAATTCATGAATTAAACACAAGAATACGTGCAAAAAAAAAAAAAACGCTCATTGGCCAGTTTATTAGGTACACCTTCCTAGTACCGGATTGTACCCCTTTTGCCTTCAGAGCTGCCTAAATCCTTCTGTTTCCACAAACATCCATGACGCAAATCTCCCGTTTCACCACATCTCTAAGGTGCCCTATTGGAATAGTATTGGAAGTACAGTGAACCAATTGTCATGTTCAAGAAACCACAGGATTCTCGCTTTATGACATGGAGCGTTACCCTTAGGTCATAAAGGGATGGACATGGTCAGCAGCAACCCCCACACCATCACACCACCACCACAAGCCCTAACTGTTGATACAAGGCAGGATGGATCCTTGCTTTCATGTTGTTGATGCCAAATTTTCGGTCCAGAAATCAAGACCACACAATGCTTTTCCAAATCTTAGACCTTGATTGAACGAGTGGTTATTTGAGTTACTGTTACCTTTCTATCAGCTCAAACCAGTCTGGCCATTCCCCTCTCTGCAAACCCTTGAGATGGTTTGCATGAAAATCCCTGTAGATCAGCAGTTTCTGAACAACCATGCCCCGTTCACTCACTTAAATCACATTTCTTCCCCATTCTGATGCTTGGTTTTAACTGCAGCAGATCGTGAAGGCAGCCATGTGCTTGGAATTTACAGGTGTACCTAATAAAGTGGCCAATGAGAATTTATTTAGAGTTTAATGTTTTAAAGCACGACGGCCCTGAATACATTCTGAGAGTTTATTTGAAGTCTGTTCCAAATACTTGTTTCTAAAATTATAATTTGCTTCAAAGTGGGACAGCAGAAAACCGAGTTCCTCGGATTGGATCTGGAACCACTTCTGGACTCTCAGTGTCCTGACCTTTGACCCCTGTGGCTTAATAAAGCTTTTAATAGAGGCTTTCCTCCCTGACCTCTGCATATTTTCCAGGCTCTTTATGCAGTCGTTTCAACTAATGATCATCGGGGGGCTCGTTATCTGCCACGTTTGGCCCGAAACTCGACCGATGCTGAGCCGTGTGAGTGCTCGCACATAACCAGCCAAATCATTGACCGAAGAGGCCGACTTTATTACATTATGAATAAATGAACAGTTTTGAGGATCAGGAGCTTGAAAGTGATGAGCAGTTTGGCATTTCCTTATAGCGGCGATTCATCCCAAAATGATCATTTACTCTGTGCTTACTCACCGTTAAATTGTGCCAAATGACTTTGGGTTTGGACACAAAATACCATTCGGTTTTTATTGCGTTGTATACAAATATATTAATGGCTTGCATTTTACAATGTATTCAAAATACTTTTGTATTGAGCAGAAGAGGGTTATAAAAGACGTCTCATGCTTCAAAGGTATCAAAAGAACAAAGAATTGATCAAAATAAAGATTCTGAACTTTTATGCTTGTATCTAAATATTCTAACAATAGTTTATATTATCTTAATAAAATTTAAATTAATGACAAAAAAATAATAACTAAGAATGGTGTGCATACATATATATATATATATATACAGAGTATATATGGAAATGGGGGTTTATGGTAATCATAGTAACGATTTTATAAAATGACCACTGACAGCTCCTTAGCGATCAAACCGTATACCCTAGCAACCACATTTTCTGAACTCTACCTTAGCGTTTGTACACTACCTTAGAAACCAATTTTCACAAAACATATCTCAGCTTATGAAAATCATAGAGACAGGGGGGTTGGTTTATTTTACTCATAGTAACATTGGGAACATATTTCAGAACATCTTTCACCTGTTAATTTTAAGACCAGTCCACTGTAATGTAAGGTGTTTAATGAAATAAAAAAGTGGAAAGCCAAACAAACTGTGTTGCTACGGTTACCAACATTGCGCATTGTTATTGAAAGCGCATACACCGGCTCGGTGTTATCTGCGCAGTTATTCACAATTAATCAATACCTGCCAGCTGGCTTCCTGCCAGTATTCCAGTATCCAGACCATTGCGCAACATAAAGCAAGCATAAAGATTTAGCTCAAGCTCGTCAGACACCAGAAATGTGCCTTGTTTTGGGCATCGAGGCAGAAAGACAGATGTACAATAATCACAAAAGCAACAAATAAAATAGATCACAGATCTCACAAAAGAAGTCATCAACACATTGATACACAGCACAAGAGTCCGAGAGATGGATGTACACACTTCGTCTAAAAGTTGGCATCTCTAGGTGAGTCGGCCAGTACAGATGGGTTGAATAAATGCAGTATTTTACTTGTGCCAGTGAAAAACTCAACAGAGATGGACAGATCCAGACTAAAGTCTGAGCTTAAAAGCAGCTCCAGATGATGAGTGATCATTCAACGAGAAACCTCTGCCAATCCTACAAGTCATATGAGACTCTGATACTGAGAAGAATCAGGCACTATTTTAGCAAATAAATACAGGATAAATAATGATAATAGTGCTAAAAACAAAACAGCTTCATCCGTTTTCAACTAACTAAGATTTAATTAAGATTAAGGGGTCTTCTGGAGCCTTAATTACTCATTACGCAAAGTTTAGTTCCTGTAGCACATTGTGGTTGAGCCATGGTTGTTCAGAAGTTCACATGTAGCATTTTGTTAAGCCAATGATCAACAACGAAAAAAGTCCACATATTAAAATGGTTTGTTTTGTAAAACATAACAATTCGTTTTCTTTTGAAAAACGTTTTTATTTTCTCGTAATCTCAAACAACTAAAGTTGTTTTTTCATGTAATCGCTTTTATTTTTTCGTATTCTCAACAAAACTAAAGCATTTTTACTACTAAAGTATGTAAAGTATTTACTACAAAACTAAAGTATGTTAACGACGTTTATTTTCTCGTAATCTCAATAAAAGTAAAGTCGTTTTTTACGTTAACGACTTTTATTTTCTTATAGTCTCAACAAAACTAAAGTTGTTTTTCATGTTAACGACTTATTTTCTCGTAATCTCAACAAAACTAGTCGTGTTTTATGTAAAGGACTTTTTTTTCTCGTAGTCTCAACAGAACTAAAGTTGTTTTTCATGTTAATGACTTATTTTCTCGTAATCTCAACAAAACTAGTCGTGTTTTATGTAAACGACTTTTATTTTCTCGTAGTCTCAACAGAACTAAAGTTGTTTTTTACGATAACGGCTTTTATTTTCTCATAATAGCAACAAAACTAAAGTCGTTTTTTCATGTTAACAACTTTTATTTTCTCCTAATCTCAACAAAACTAAAGTCGTTTTTTACGTAAACAACTTTTATTTTCTCGTCTCAACAGAACTAAAGTTGTTTTTTTACGTTAAATACTTTTATTTTCTAGTAAAAGCAACAAAACTAAAGTCGTTTTTTATGTAAACGACTTTTATTTTCTCGTCTCAACAAAACTAGTCGTTTTTTTACATTAAGGACTTTTATCTTCTCGTAATCTCAACGAAACTAATGACTTTTTTTCATGTTAACGACTTTTATTTTCTCGTAATCTCAACAAAACTAAAGTCGCTTTTTTGTGTTAACAACTTTTATTTTCTTGTGATCTCAACAAAACAAAAGTACTTTTCTTGTGTGAAAGGTTTTTATTTTTTGTGATCCGAAGATAAAAAAGCTGTATTCTCGTGTTTACCATAGCAACCAATTTGGCAGCTCTTTATTTCATCTTTTATTATTCATAGAGTTATGGAGTTTGGTAATTGTTACTCATTGTGACAATGACATTATTTTAAAAATTGTTTGAAACGGCCTTGGGACAAGCCAACATCAAAGTTTGTGTGCAAACTTTAACCGTCTAGTTCACTTTTAAACAGCAGTGTGGAAGAAAAGTCCATGTAACAAAAATGATGTTGACTTCCTGTCTTTAAACGACACAAAACAGGCCTCATGGAAAAACAAATGATCTGCATTTAAAGCACAACATCTGCTAGTGAGAAGCCGTACTTTGACCAATCCTGCAGCATCCTTTGATAGCCACACACTCACAGGGTGATTGGCTGATGCTGTTAGCCTTCACTGGGGAAATCTTAATAACATACGACAAAGATGCTGCTTTTGAAAGCTGCTTTGAAATAAGGGGGCGTTTAGACAGAGTGAGAGCGAGTAAGAGAGAGAGAAATTCACACACTCTGAAGCTAGAGTAAAGCTGAAGACAATCCATCAACAGAAGACACTGCAGCACAACACACAGAGCTTTAATAAATGACTGAGCCAGAAACGAGGTACAGCAAAAAGTGTGGCAATAGTTTTTAAATGACAGAAATATTGCTGTTATACAGCAATTATAATGTAATGAAAACAAATAAATGTCAAAACAAGGAATAAATGTGTACTACAGTTGCTATTTTCAATTAAAATCTATAAACAGAGAAACAAGGTTCATATGGTCGGCAGACGAGCAGATTTTAATAGGGCACAGACAGGTTTGAGAGCTTATGCAAAAGAGCATCTAAATAGGAAGCTGCCTTTAAGGCGTCAGTTAACAGTTCGGCATGATAACTAAAGTCATCGCCAGCAGCGGTGAGCTAATTGGTGAAATTACTCTTTAAAGCGGAGTTGATGAGCTACAGTTGGCATGTTTGTCAATAGGAATCAGCTGTGTTCAATGGGCAGGACATGGCATTCTGGGATATGTATTTATTTATTTTTTCAAAGGATGGTGTACCCTGCGGTATGCCAAATCTGATCTGGTATTATACACCAGTGGCCAAAACTACGCAGGAAAAGAACGTCAATTAACAAACATATTTAAAAAAAGGGAAAAAATTGTATATTAATTAATAATTAAGTATTTGACACTAGCTACAAAAAGCAGCTAAAAACTCTACTCTTTCGAGAGCACTTACTAACTTAACCTACTTACTTACTAACTTAACCTAAGCACTTACTAAGTAACTTAACTAAAAACAAAACAAAACAAAAAAACCTCTGAAGCACTGATTTGAATTCCCTTTCTGTACTAGCCTGAATGTGTTCTATGTGTATGTCTACTGATCAATCCACTTTGTACCAAACTGCTTGATGTTTACTCCCAATGTAAGTCGCTTTGGATAAAAGCGTCTGCTAAATACATAAATGTAAATGTAAGCTAGATAAATGAAGGATGTCTCTGTACTACGACTACAATTATTGGTTCATTCTTCTTAAAATGAGTGAAACATATGTTTATTTTGTGTTTAACAACAGTCTAACAGGGGTTTTTAATACTAAACTGTACATTGGGATTCGGGAGACACTAATATTTGTAGCATCCAGACATTATCTACTAGAATGTGGCTCCAAACATGTTCCATAACAGTGCTCTGTGTGAAGTTGTGCGTGATGCATGGAGTGTTGTGGTATTTGGGCTGTAGAATGCTGCTTGATTAAGCTTTTGTTGCTCTCAGTTTGAGGAGGCTCTCAGCGCCCGGAGGGGTTTTGGCCCACTCATGCTCTCCCATCGAGAGCCTTTATTCATCCACAGACCTTGGAAAAACCTAGACAGGCTCGTTCAGAATGAACAAACACAGGTAAAAAATGGAAATAATGATTAACCTAGCGCTGTTCTGCGCTATTGGAGGTCTGTGTTTGTTTTGCAATGTGTTTACAGTGCGGGAATTAAAAACTGGAAGAAATTTCTATAGCACAAATCTATTTTTGTCAAATAAATTAAATCCGATCTCAAAGATACTGACTTTCAAACTTTAAAATCTCAGGAGAATCAACGTAATTTGGTTTCAGTGATTCACACGTTGACAAATGACTCTTTTGATTCATTTGTCTGAATGATTCAATGTTACACTACCAGACAAAAATAATCAGAATGGATTTCATAGAAAATAAATGAAAAAAAAAAAAAAACGATCGATTTGCAGCATTCAACAGTACCTGTGTTATTCAAGCTGCCCATTTTCTTAAAATAATCAGATTAAATTTGAGTCCTTTTTAAATAAAAATTTAATTTTGTACAAATTCACTTTCACAAAAATTTTGAAAACAGTATAAACTTTCGGGTTTAAAGACAACTTCTATGTAAACTGAGAAACAAGTTGGAACAAAACAAGTTGACTACCCCAACGTAAATAAACGGTACTCAAAAGCAGGTGTTTTTGTTTATGCAAATGATACATTTTGATTAATGTTTACTTAAAAAGTCAGCCTCGTCAACTAAAATATTTTTCGTTTCATAAAAGTTTGGAGTACTGTGCACATTTTTGGTTTACAGAAGTTTTTATACGAATTCAATCTTGAAGACTGAAGATTATGCAAGAAAGTTTGACAAGTTTTAAAAGTTGAGCTGACCTTGAGAGTACGGGGCCATGAGAGGATCCTAGACATAGACGGTGAAAAGGTGATTGGGTTAAGGAGGGATGCTGTTCATTTGTAAGTGAGTGCGAGGGTATGTTAAAGGAGTGGTCACACTGCTACAGAATTTAATTTTATCCAAGTGCGAATTTGAGAGGGAACCAGCAAGGTCCAGTACGGTCCCGCCCAAAAAACAGCATTGTTGAAAAATGTAATAACTCACAATTATAACTATATTCTCTAATCTACTTTAAAGCAATACTGATGTCATAAAAGTTTACATTTGCTTCATGTTGAGTCATCAAAAAACTGACGCATATGACCTCTCTAATCTGGTGCCTCAAGTTGCATCACATGATCCGATTTTTATGACCATAAAAAAACATTAAAACACCAAATCATCTATTTGCAGCATTCAGCCATACCTTAGGCATTCAAGCTGCCCTTTTCTCAAGATAATCAATTTAAATTTTACTCATATGTTCCTGGAGCATCTCCCACATTCTTCACTGTATTGCACTCTAGCTGTACCCATCTTAGTGAGGTCACTTAGAGTTACACAATTTCTTGTTTTCCAGGGATATTTGAATGAACGTTTTCCTCAAAAAATATGTTCAAGATGACAAATCAAAGACGAATAGCTCCTTAGCGACCAAGCTGTTTAGCCCAGCAAGACAATTTTCTGAGCTCTATCTCAGCTTTGATAAATGATAGACACAGGGGTTGGTTTGTTTTAGCTAAAGTGAAATGATGAATATTATAGTGTGTCACTGACTTCCATAGCAACAGAGCTGTTTACCCTAGCAACAAAATATTCTGAACTCTATCTCCGCTTTGGTAAATGATAAAGACACAGGGGTTGGTTTGTTTTAGCTAAAGTGAAATGATGAATATTATAGTATGTCACTGACTTCCATAGCAACCAAGCTGTTTAACCTAGCAACAAAATTTTCTGAACTCTATCTCCGCTTTGGTAAATGATAAAGACACAGGGGTTTGCTTGTTTTACCTAAAGTGAAATGATGAACATTATAGTATGTCACTGACTTCCATAGCAACCAAGCTGTTTACCCTAGCAACAAAATTTTCTGAACTCTATCTCAGCTTTGATAAATGATAAAGACACAGGGGTTGGTTTGTTTTAGCTAAAGTGAAATGATGAATATCATAGTATGTCACTGACTTGCATAGCAACAGAGCTGTTTACCCTAGCAACAAAATATTCTGAACTCTATCTCAGCTTTGGTAAATGATAAAGACACAGGGGTTTGTTTGTTTTACCTAAAGTGAAATGATGAACATTACATTATGACTTCGATAGCAACCAGGCTATTTATCAAAGCAACCAATTCTGGTAAATATTTCTCAGTTTATTAAAATCATGGAAACATGGGTCTTGTTTACTGTTGCTATCATTTTTAAAAATGCATTTAACGGCACCTTTTCAAACCTGTACAAACTATAGCCATCTAGTTTTCATTAGAATCTTACTGCATCATTGCTTGTATATCTTTTATAAAAATATACATTTTTGTTCTCACAACTTTCTCCTTGAAGACAGCTGACGAAGATGACACAACATCTTCATTAAATACCACAATGGTCTTTTGTGTTGTGGTTCCTTGTGAAGGATTGTAAACAGGCCGCAGTGCTGTTAAACGAATATCAGATGTCACATTAACTTGAGATTACCTGTAAATGTTTGTTCATGTTCAGGGTAATGAAGTGGGTCAGCCGTGCTCGTGTACGGCTCTGTTTTCCTCAGATAATACACAAAAGCAGGTTAATGGCACGATGGGAATGAGCTGGGAATTAATCCATATAAGCTGCACATCAGTGTCAGCTTTTAAAATGTCAAGTAAAGAGACAAATGAATGGAATTGAAATTAATTACCTCTCAGACAGAGAGCAATACAATCTGGTCAAATGGAGAATGCAGGCTCCACACGAGCAGAATTATTACTGAGCACTCGGTGAATCACAAATAGTCTGTATTAGTTTTAGAAATGGCACAGGAATACTCTGTGTGGGTGAATGGTTATTATTATACCACTATTTCCCCAACTACCGCACACTGACCCTTCAAACTGATTCATGTCAATGAGGGATATTTAAAAAAGATATCTGACTGTGGATATCAGTTCTATGTAATTTGCGGAGATTGGTACTCTCTGGTAGTGAGGCTATACACACAGCCCCGCTTTCACTCTTTAGTTAATCACAGGTAAAGCAACAGGAGCTGCCATCAATTTATTAGGATGTACATGAGGAATAAAAGGAGATGCTCTGTTCTAAGTCATAGGGCTATAAAACAACTGTTCAACCTACAATCAGAGCTAATTCTTAGAAAGAGTGGGTAACAAGGAGCGAGCCAGTGTTTGTAATTCTGGTTTTCGTCTTTAAAAAAAGGGACGATTGGACTCAGGTTTTGCTCAAAAGCCGGTCAGAAGCAGAGACTCCTCAAAGGATTAAACCTGGAGCCTCCGGCGAAAAAAGTGAAATCTTTTTAACATGCTCATCAATGTTAGTAGTTTTACTACTATTAATATGTTATTTATGCTATTTCAAATGCAGCTCATGACCCACTTAAACAAAGTAAATAGGAAACAAAAAGGGAAAAACTACAGACAAAGGAACACTACAGACACATTCATTCTCCATATTCTTGAGAAAACATGTAATGTTTTTGTAGTGATTTTTTCTTTAATATTTTCAGTCTTTCTTAAAATTCACAATTAAATCAAAGCATGTGGTCTGAGTAAGGGAGTTACGAGTGTTTAAACAGGAAAGTGCTTTTTTATCTGTTCATGAGGTGAAGTTAAGGCAGGTAAACCTAACCAAAAAAACATTTATCAAAGAGGTTTTTTTTAACACATTGAGTTATATTAACAGCAGAAAAGGAATCATTAGATATCTTCTATTGTTTCCCAAAATGTCAAGTTATAATTAATGTAAAAATGAAAACTCTCTGATGTTTTCATCTTGAAATGTCACTGGCCTAATCAGCTTTAGTTTTCTATTGTAAAAGTGCAATCAGT
Source organism: Danionella cerebrum (assembly GCA_007224835.1). Classification (NCBI taxonomy): domain Eukaryota; kingdom Metazoa; phylum Chordata; class Actinopteri; order Cypriniformes; family Danionidae; genus Danionella; species Danionella cerebrum. The sequence goes on from SRMA01027351.1 coordinate 242,845, forward strand.
AATCAATAATCCTCTCAAAACCCTCCAGAGTGCTATGTCTCTCTCTTAAAACAGAAAAGAAACAACTAAACAGCAGCAAACACCTGTAAAGGAGGCTTGAAGATTGTACCCCAAAAGGGTAAGCTAACAAGCAATGCACAGGTGCAGGTGTTAAGCTCCTAATCAGCAAACACACACGACACGTTTATAGTGCATACACCAGCCTAATAAAAGCAAACAAAAGACAAGAAAGAGAATGAATCACAGGGAACTGTGTCCAAACCTAATAAAATACCATCCAAGTGTGATTTCAGTATTTCTGAAACAACTTTAACAGAAAACTCAAAAAATGCTGTCAGCAGGAACATCGCTTTGTGTTGTTTTAGCACTTTTTTGTAGTGTTCGAAAATTCGAGCTAGTTGGTATATATTTTCTGGGATATTGTTCTGGGATATTATCATTAAACTTGGGAAAACTCCTTTTCAAGCTTAGACCCTCATAGAAACTTCAAACTGATCACATATGTGGGGGTCACCAGTCTGTGCCAGAACATACCATCCACTGTGCCAAAGTATTTCAACCCCAGGCTCTAGAGAGCGTGACAGTTTACCATTGACATAATAACCTTTGAAAATAAATGAATAAATAAATGAATGGCAAAAAAAACATAAAGGAACAACGGGTTGTTTATGTTAATCTTAGTAACATCTTTAAATTTTGTTGCATGAATGCCCATTTTATTTCCTTAATGTCTAGTTTTAAAACGGACATCAACATTTATGTTTATTATCTTGATATGACAATAAAGTTAAACATTGTAGATGGTGGGCCAAACCTGGGAGTCAATGTGAAGCAAAAGACAATGGGAAACGATAAATTCCGAGGAATACTGAGCCAGAAGTAGAGATCAGATATAAAATGAGGCTTCAGAGCCAATAAAAGAATCCTTGATTCGAGACTCATGCAGATTGGTGTCTCTGATAGTTGCCAGCAGTAAAACTAATTGTACGTATTTGTTATCATGAGTGATATTATAAAAATAGTGTCACTAGCGAGTACTGTTTAGTGAAACGAAGGGTTACAAAATATAGTTCAGTTTACCTCATTTTGCCATCCCTAGCCAGAAGACAACAGTGAAGGTATGCCAGTATGGAGATCATGCAGACATTTTGAGTCTGGAGTTCAGTGTAGGTGAATGGGTCGACAGACAAGGAGCACGGTTTAAATACACACCAGTAGTGTAGAGTAATTAGGAAGTGGCAGGTGGACACAATCGGGGCTAATGATAATCAGGTGGAGATAACAATGGAACACGGGGGCGACCGAGGGAATCATTGATTTTTCTCTGTAATAGATTTGTTTACTAGCAATTTAACCGATTTCAAGTAGCTTAACCCATATCAATGATACAGTCATAAAAAAGTGACTTTTATCTTCATTAAACTTAGAAATTTCAACACAAAGGGTGAACTTTTAGGTGGAAATATCCCTTTAAACTCTCTGATGAACTCAAGCTTGCTGTCAGTTAAAGATAAAGAGAGCACATCGTTCCCAGAAGTGAAGGTTAGCTGACGAATACTGGCACAATGCTAAATGACATTTACTGTTGAAACGGCTGTAAACGCAGAGTCCACGCAGAGACTAATCAACGGCTTCAGTAGCGTATGTGTCGTCATCCACAGGAAATGTCAGCCGCGTTTCTGAGCAAAACAGGCTCTCTGCTGATGCCAGTCTCATTTCATTTAGAGCTGCAAAACGTCACTTTGTTCTCCAGTTATCTCCGTCAAAATTGTCTGACTGCAGAGAATGGCTCTCTTCCAAACCGGGGCAGTCCTGTTTTACAGACACAGCATTTCCTAGCACTGCATGAAGCACCAGATTGCCGGCGGAAAACAAATGCTGTGTATAAGATCGGTTGATATCTATCACAAAACACAATGTGTGCTTTTCTGCCACTTTGTCTTATCCATGAAACTAATTATTCAAATTATCTAATTATACCAAGTGTTGTTTATTGGGATATTAATTCTAAACACTATTTTGCTGGGAAATGTTGCAGTAAAAATGGGCATTTTTTTAATGGCCAACATTCTAAGCGTAATATTTCTCTACGACGATTGGTTGGCTTAGCGACTTCATTGGGTTGATGGTTGGAAGATTGATCAGGTAGATAAAAGTTGATGCCTTTTCCGCATTATGTTGGTACAGAACCAGTTAAAATAATGTTTTTTGGATGTCTTTGGCTCATTGGGTGCTTAATAGTTGATTACAGGTCTGATAAAACCGAATGGTTTCATAGTGTTTGCCTCAAAAGTAGGTTCACAACTTTGGTGTAAAGGTTGAATTCTGGAAGTCTGTTGGCTGATTGGTCTGATTATTGAAGGGTTGCAGTTTGGGCTGTCGTCTGTTGTTTGGTTTAATAGTTGATATGAAAGTTTGTATATTATTAGTTTTTTTTAAATTGCCATTTTTTTATATATATATATAAAGATAATTTTTTGCCCATTTAGCGAGTAAAGTGACAGAAAGAGAACTAGGTAGAGAGAGGGGGCACCATACACTACACCATCAACTACACTATGCTGGTTTTGGCCGACAGAATTAATGGTGTTATTTGGTTATTATGTCTTCCCTTTGCTAATAATTGCTCTTATCGTTCATAGCTCCGATTTCTTCACACCAAGCTGCTTTCCTATTTCAGATTCCGAGATTTTCACACCTCTAGTTCGTTTTATTTATTTGATATATCATTTGTGTAAATCGCTTAAAATTATAGTGAATAGAGCTGTGTGAACAGAGGGCTTCATTTTTTTTAGTTCGTAACACTCTAGAGTTCGTTTGAAACCGTACCTGGATCATCTCCTCAAGCAGATCCCGCTTTTTAGTCCAATTTTGGTCTGATTTTTTAGTTAGGTGAACTATAAAGGAAAGTGAACTCTATTCGATTGAATCAAACTAAACAAGTCAGGTGTGAAAGCACTCTCAGTCTTTCAGCCTGGAGCAGGTCTACAGTTTTGTCTCTGGTGTCCTTTCACTGCTCTTTGGTCATGGCCAAAGTGGAGCTTGAAGTGTGATTGTTTGAGGTCTTTTATACTGATAATGAGTTTAAACAGATTGTAATTATACAAGTAATGAGTGGAGGAGGCGGAGGAGAGGAGCTTACAAAGTCTACAACAAATGGTTCCAACAGGAACTGTAGGAAAGTTCAGGTAACACCAGGAAATTTTGACATTGACTTATTATGGGGTCAAACTTTGTAAAACTGTATCTCAAATGTACAACCTCGCAAAAACACCTTGAATCTAACCACACTTGATGAGGTCATCAGTCTTTGCGAGAACATACCAACCACTGTGCACAAGTATTTGGGCTCTAGAAGGGGTTAAAGATTTACCATAATAGTATTACATATACATTATATACATTGTATTGTATTTTTCTACATTGTATTGTTACATAGTAATTAAAAAAATTCACGACCAAACTGTTTACCCTAGCAACCGCATTTTGGTTGCTTTGGTAATTGATAGAGATATAGGGGTTGGTTTAGTTAACGTATAGCGACAAAGGTGATATTATATTATGTCAGTGACTCCTGCATCCTGCCAGATTGTTTAGCCTAGCAACCAATTTAGCAGAATCATAACGTAGATTTGGGAAATCATAAAGACATTGGGGTTCATTTATTTATGTGACTTATGGTGACAAAACACGCTTATATTCTGTCTCTGACCGTTTACCATAGCAACAAATCTCTCTTAGCTTCTCTCAACAAGTGTTCTCTCAACTTCTTTTTGTCCTTTTAAACCATTAAAAATAAATAGAGAGATGGAATGTATTCTTTTTATATTATGGCATCCTTTTGGGTTATGAGATGTGGAATCTATGAGAGGAATCAATGTATAAAAAGCTTTCAGTCAGTCAAAGAAAGAAAGTCTCACTTAATTAGCGGAACAGATTTGATCGGCATGATCTGTCTCTCGCTGGACAGGCACATGGATGGAAATATTGAGGCTCTACCAAACACTCGGTCCCCACTGCGTCATGAAAACCCCCCAGAGCACAGAGAGGAGAGAGAAAATGACCCTCCACACACACTCACCACATCAGCGTGTCACAGTCTCTCAGTGTTCACTAACCCGGAGTCTCTAGAGGACGACTCCAGTGTACAAGGGCTTTCACACATGAGCGCTTTCAGACGTACAGCATCATGAATCGTACTGGACACACACCAAACACACACTGAAAGCAAGTCCACTCAATCACAGACATCCAGGGAAAGTGTAGCCTTACCAGTACGAGTAAAAGTAGGTAAACCAGTAACTTCCTTTCCTGTGGGTATCATTCAGAACTCCAATTCTTCACAGTCCATTTAAACCCTGAATTTATTTTCTCATTACACCAGCACACGCAGGATGACTTTATACTGTGAACCTGTTAACTGCTACTACAATCAAACGCTCTTCCACATTAAATTCTCCACTCAGCTCATTTAACGCTGGGTAATTGAGGAAATATATTCCAGATCACGAGCGCAGTTCCCGAGGCCCACTCCAGAAACAGAAACATGAGCCAAGGCCACGATGTCAAACTACATTACACCACTCCATACACGTAACAGTCACTGTCGAGCAGATAAACATCTCTGATCAGCCCACCTATACGCAAATGTGCCAGCGGGACTAAAGAAATACTGACGCAGAAAGCTCAAGGACTTCAGGAAGCATTTACTCTGCTTTAAAGAGTTCTAACTTCTATCACGATTTCAGTCAGAATTTAATATATGCGCTCCGTCTTTTCAATTTAACAAAACAATACATACAATTTGCTAACTAAAGAGCAGATTTCCATTTTTATTTTATATTTTATTCTGAAAACGAAAATCCCAAGATTGGGAAAACTCTCAAATACTCAAAACCAAAAACTCAAGTCACTAAAACTTTTTGTAAACAAAAAGAAAATACTAACTAGAAGAGTTGTAAAAAGTAACAAAACTCAAACAAGAGAGACTCCACGGAGAGAGTACAAGTTAAACCAAATCAAAATGTGGAAAAAGCAGATGCGAGAAGAGCACACAGCGCACGAAAACAGAACAAAGTTGTGTGCTCAACAAACAAGAGACAAGAAAAGTTCAAATGAAACAAGAAAATAATAATAAAACCTAATCAACCACTTCACCACCGGGGCCTGCCTTGCAGTGTAAGCATAGGGTGATGAGTATAGACCTACAATGAAAGCTGTCCGATTGTGGAAGGTGAGGAGATCGGGTGGAAGGCAGAGTGAAGGAAAATATTAGCCATGTTTCCAATTAAATAATGTTACTTAAATATTTGCAAATAAAATATTTGCACCGTTTCATTTCAATGAGTCCAGGAGAACAAAATCATCACTTCCTCATAAACTGGCACCAAATATCACAAAAAAAATGGGAAACGACTGCTCTTTGGGCACCAAGTCGGTCAAGACAGAAGCTGATGGTATCCCCCGATTTTTCCTCCTGAAAACTTGTTTAGCAAACATCACCAAGAGATAGTGAGCTGAACAATATGGGTGACCTGAAGAGGCTCGATGGTCCGGCTCGAAGGTCCTTTCCTGACTTCACCCACTCTTTAATTCCATTCACTTCTGGTCTACCTATTTCCCACCAAGAAAATAAAATCTGGGAGAAAAACAAGAAAAAAAAAATCAACCAAAAACGCATGGCTGGGGAAAACATACCCCATAACAAGATGGATTCATCATTGCACAAGAACCAAAGCAGATTCATGAGATACAATACATTGTGTGGAAGTTTATGTCTAGAAAAACTACATTTCCAATAAGTCTCCTCAGAACATTCAACCAATCAGAGTATATTGTATTTTTTTCACATGTAAACTTCAAATTAAAGTGTTTTATATTGTATTTTTCATGTACTTCTCAGGTTTACCACTAGAGATTCTGTTAAAAGTTCATTCATGACTTACAATTATTTAACAGATAAACATTTAAATTCACTAAAACCACGAAAATAAATGAGAACATGTTCAGAGACAACGTGTTCAAGGCAGTTGTTGTTTTGATGAGATGAGCCCGCAATTATTTTTCATATTTTTGCATATGTCTACATCCACCTACACTACTTCATCTGTAACCCAGCAAAGGCGTGAAACGTGATCAGATGAGCACAGAGACACTTATCAGTCAACAAAGCACAAACATATTCCAAATATTCTCCAATTTCAGCCCTGATTTCTTTCATCTGTTGAATGATGACGGATTTTGAGCAGACAATATTTTGTGTCCGGCATTTGCATAACAATTCCTGACCTTTCCCTGACATTTAATCGTGACCACAAATTTCTAATCAGCCCTTAATAATGAGAGTGGCGATGAAGCTCTCTGACAGAGCAGCTCCTTCCCAGCATGCACCTCTGTGTCCGTGTGGGTTTTCGGGGATATGTGAGCACAAAGGTTATGCAGCGAAAATACCACTAGAACGTATCCCCACAGAGAAGCTGATCTGATCCTGAAATTAAAAAGCTGCTAGACACTTATTAAAGAGTGAGGATCACACACTAGAAGGAAGCTGTCAGACATTTTTTGCTCCCTTAAGGATGCTATGTGTACAAAAAAAGTGTATTTTCTTGTGATAACAAGTTTTAGTACAAATATCAAGACTGAGAAACCCCTGACAGTGACAGAATAGACATTTTTACTCGAGAAAAAGGATTGGGGCTATGCTCTAAAAAAAGAATCATTGGAAACCCTCCTTGTCTAGGAGAGACCTTATTGATGCAGCATAACTCCCTTGTGTCAGATCATTCTGTTTCTCTACCTCACCTAGGTGGCAGAGTTTGGCAGTTTCTCATCCAGTTTTAAGCCTCCTACACAGCTGTTTCTGTTTCAGTTCATGACTGAGTTTCAACCTACGTCATACTGATTATCATCAGCACCTGTTTGTTATGTCTGGTTGATAATACAAGTTTCAGCTCGTATTGTTTCTGAGACACAGTGATCATTGAGTAGTAAGTGACTATACTGTACACAAATTGATGACAATGTACAAATATTCTACATGACATTAGAAGCAACAGCATAGAAGCAGACAATGACTCAACGGTAATTTTCATGCAGCTGTATGAATCGGTTTCTTGTTTTGTTGAGCACATGGCTTGGTTCTGTTTTCTTGTGCCGTGTGCTCTTCTCTCTTAAATTTTGACCATGTTCATATTAAGAGTTTCTGCAGGTTTCACACTGTCAATTTTGGTCTTAAAAGACCTTTTTAAGACCAATTAAAAATGTAGGAACTATATCATAATTGTATTTATCCAATAAAACAAAAGATAAATCATTGTAAAAAACATATTTCAGACCTATATATATATTGAAATCGATGGAACTTTTACTAAATGCTGTGTTTTATAAAAGGTTTGTTTCGTGAGTGAATCTGTTGTGAAACGTAACTCGTACTTGTCTAACAATGGCGTATTTTTTAGGCAAAATTGATTTCAATTACATTTTCGTACATAGTTATGTATTTGTTACATGAAAACTAACATAAAACATTTGTATTTTTAAAAGCTTTATAAACTACAAAAATTACTTTGTTTGTCGTTGCTATGGCAGTCATCTTTATTAAACAACCAAATGTGCCGACTTACACAATGCATGCTGGGAAATCTGTCTCAGAAACACTGGATCTGAAGTGTTTCGACAAATAATGACCTGTGAAAAAATATTTAAGACCCGGAACAACCAATTGAATTAAATGTAAGAGCTAAAGTTTGGGTTTGTGTGAAGAAATATACAATTCCTGAAATAAAACCCTGAAATGTTAGCATTTATAAAAAGTTAAAAACATACTCGTTACGTTATGATCTGACTAAAAAAGCCCAGAGAAAGCATGTTATGAAAAGTCTAGAAGTAAATCTGGATCAGTTTCAGCGTGGGAGCATAAATACAAATATCTCCTGCAGGCAAACTACAGCACAATACAAGACACACACTCACACTCGAACAAACCCAACAACCTTCTTTCTCAGTAAGATGAGCATAAAAGATGAAAAATAATGTTTCCTCTCATGACACGATGATGGAGAAGCATTTGAAGAACTGGAGCGGATGAAAGCATCTTGGACATGTTTCACAAACACCTACACTCAAATATGAGTCTCTGATTGTCCTCGCTTGAACGGCTCCATGTTTCCTGACTACATGTGCGCAGACTATACGCTAACACACACCCAAATACGCACGAGCACATCATAAAAGTGAACTACTCATGCAGAAAATAGGTGACTAGTAGATGAGTCAATGTTTAGCTCCTGCAAAAGACACATGCTGCTGCATCAGTGCGCTGACAGCACCAGGCAGAGTAAGAGATTCAATAAATACTATTTAATTACAATACAATTAAGCTGTAAAAAGAGGGCTTCGGAATCAATAGTGTTCCGACTGGAAAGGTGTTTATCATGCAAGATATTTTTTATTTTCGTGGTGAGTTAAAATTGCTCTGTTAAAATATTCTGGCAGATATCACTAATGAATCAGTTCACGATTACAAGAGCCATTCCACCAAACGGGTGCCATTTGCTTGTGGTAACTTTTCCTAATTTCAATTTTTCTTGATTTCAAAACAGATCTAATTAACATACACACTTAACCTCTTAAGCCCTGAGGCCTATTTTCCGAAAATCCTATACTTTTACTTTTTAAGGCATCTCTCAGCTTTTACAAGGTCTAAACTGCAAATCTTGGTATCAAAATGAAGATAGGTTCTTGGGGAGTGGTGTGGATGAGTTAATTTGACAGTCAAGAACACTGGGTAAGAGTAATTGATGTTGGAATGGCCAAAAAATTAACTCCGCCTAAAAAAAAAACACATGTTTCCTCCAATATCTCCTTATTTTACTTGTAACGAAGCAAATAAACACAATCAATTGTAACACTACATGTCAAGAACATCTGTAGCAAGTTTGGTGTCCATACTACAAGAAACTAATATTCTGTACAGGTTTTGATTGAACAAAGTTCAGGCGTAATCCATGTTGGCACAGTTTGGCACAATTTGGCACAATAATTGAAATATGGAAAAAATCTTGTCCAAAGCTTCAGCTACGTTCATAGTCTTCTTTTCTTGCTTACGGGACATGATTTCAGCAAAAAAAACTCCTAAAGAAACGCTGTAAAAGGGGGGTGGAAGCTCATTTACCCCATCTTGCTGCGCTTTTGGGAACTTTTCATTCACAAACGCTTTCGACGTTCGAGCTTCTGCGTGTCCCTACCCCCCGACCATCTGTCCAATCCGGGAGCTCTATACATCGCTGGAAAGCTCTGATTCTGAGGAAACCAATAAGCTCAACCATTTTGAGACTGACTGGATCGCCGACGAATCACACGACGCGCAGCGTGGAGAGACGTGCTCTTACGCACGGGGAGTCATTCCATATTTGGTGGCGTAATGACGCCACAAAGCTAAAGAAACAATCCAAAATGGCGTTTGCACGAAGCTATTGACCGGACATAACAACAAACGGACTTTTATCGCTATGGAAATAACTTTTTGTTGAAAAAACGGCAAAGGTAAGACAAGATTTACATGCTTGCTTGGTTTTCGCTGGCGTTTTTTCGTGGAACTTTCGCTCCCTGCTCTGAAATACTTCATGCAATGTAAATGAGTTGCATATCGCTGGATTAAGCTGGTTGTTAGCTTTCATTTAATGTAATGGTTTGGGTGTTTCCGTTTATATTGTGGATACATATCGCACATAAACAAAAACGTGGTCATGAATTATACTCCGGACATGTTGTTGTTTATTTGCATGGCGTTCGAGCTGTGGTTCACGAATATGAAATTGAATTAGATACGTTTTTAGAGGAGTTTCCGCTGAACACAACAGTATTTAATATGTGTGGGTTCGTGAGCTATGAGTGAAAATGTAACGCACAAGGGGGCAAGTCCCCGGTACCGGGGACTCTCGGGCTTAAGAGGTTAATAAATCTCTGAAATCATTTGAGTCATAGGATTGTATTTTATTAATTTTACGTAAATTATTAATATTAATATCTTCAAATATGTAAATGAAACTTCTAAAGATCCAAGTGATGCAACTTCCAGCAGAAAAACTGAAAAAAAGAATAGATATGTCTGTTATTTAAAATGTATTTACATATCAATGCAATAAAAGTACAAATATTTTTAAAAGATCTTAATCATATTTTATGGCAAGTGTAGAGAGTGGGCACAAGCACTAAATGCTCTTTTCGGATTTGCGACAAGAATAGTAATTATTACATTTCGCTTAGTAATAAAATTTATTTATGAAGCAATTTTAATGCTTATTTATGTCAATGCCAATGTCAAATTTATTTTAAAGCACATTTTAAACAACCAGGAGACCAAAGTGCTGTACAGGCAAAAAAAGTCAAAAAATAAACAGAAAATAAAAGAATACAACTTTAATAGGATTAAGAATAATAACAACACCTCACAGTGGTGATGTCAAATGATCTGATCTACAAAGAGTTAAAAGCCAAAGTAAAAAAGTGTGTTTTGAGTTTAGTTTTAAACTCTTCCACACTCAGTGTGGAGCGAACATGAAAAGGCAAGCTGTTCCACAGTTTAAGGCCCACCACTGAAAAATCTTGGTCTACCCCGGACACAAGCCTGCACTTAGGAACAGTCAAGAACAGCTGATCTGCAGACCTGAGCGCTCTGGCAGGAGAGTAAGTGCTCTGGGAAGTACTCTGGGGCCAATGAGTTCAAACATTTAACAACAATTAATAGAATTTTAAAATGAATTTGGGAACCAGTGTAAAGAGAAAAGAATAGGAGTAATGTGCTCCTGTTTCTTAATGCCTGTCAACAGGCGAGCAACACGCTGCAGTTTGCAGAGAGTACCTTGATCCATGATGAAAGAATGGATGGCTCTCTCCAAGTCGTCACATGGGAGATACCTTTTGATTTTAGCAAGAAGCCAGAGTTAAAATAGCTTGATCTTACAACAGTGATGATTATCAAATTTAATCAAAAGTCACTCCAAGATTTTTTGCATTAGGGCTACAACATGGTGAAGGTGACCCAATGACACTATCATTCTTCAACATGGTCACTTGGTTTGAACTAACAAACACTTTTACTTTATTTATACACATAAAGCCCCAGAAATGTAACCAAAAATAATCCAATTATTTCAAAGTTCAGTTTAACTGCGAGTCCCATTTAGCATCAAGAATAAAATTGTACAACAGATCAACATTTCTTGATTGTTCCGTGTGCAAAACACCCTTTACCTAGCCAAACTTTTGCGAGTTGGATTTTATCTGACTTTAACAGTGGTGGAGTTTCTCTTTCTGTGTTAATTGTCATGTGATGTACAGCGCTTTGGTCTCTATCCCTGAAATAATGTGCTAAATGCAAAAAAAAAAAAAAAAAAAAAAAAAAAAAAAAAAAAAAAAAAACAACAACCAATATTTGTAATATGTGCCTTTATCTTGCATTTTTATTTAAAATAAGAAAATAAAATGGCTGTTCCAGTATGACAATGTCCCAAAACACGTGGCCACAGAACAAACCTGTAGAATATCTGTGGAGATTGCTGAAAGATCCCATTGCTTAGTGGGGCAAAATTTCTTTTCTGAGGGTCTGAGAAAGCAACAATGAAGAAATGTTTCGTTTTTAGTTTTGTGTTTATAGCAAATGCAGTATTTATTTAATGGATAGATCATTTCCACACATTTAAAATCAGCAGGGTCTGTATTGCTGTATGCTTTATATACTTTTCTACATGACTATTTTAAAATGTTCATTTATTGTCTACAAATTTAGTGAATCTCTGTTTCATCCTTCCAAAAACCAAAGCAATCGAATCTGTGGAATAATAGCTTTCCTTCATTAATTTAGCTGGATCACATGACTGCGCCTCGAGAGGCAAAACAGCCGCACGATGTTTGAGGCTCATTTTTATTCATGGCCCGTGAAATTTGTCACTTATGAGTTTTAGTTTCACCTTCACCTCTGAACCTGAAAATAACTTAGAAAAAAGGTAATTAATTATCAGCATGGCTGGTTGAGACAGTCGGCTGATCAGGAGATGGCGGATTATGGGGGGAAAAAGAGTGGGCGTGTATGTGAGAGTAATAAAAGTGAGGCAGTTGGAGCTGGGGATGATATTAGCATACTCAGTATATCTCTGTGTATGCATAAAACTTTATGCAGCCTGAGAGAAAGGCTTGAGAGGGAAAATCTGATTAAAAGGAAGACAAAGCACAGCTCACAAGAAGTGTGTGGTGGGCTGTGTTGTGTTTTACATTCCCTTTGACCTGTTGTTTTCTCTTTCTCTTTTACACTTTGTGTTCTTTTCTCATTAGTCTCCACCGTCTCGCACCTGTTATTGCTTCCCTCTGAGCATTCCTCCTATATTTAGCACTTTTCGTCTGGCTTTGGTTATTGCATGTGTTCATGTAATGCTCTTCAAAGCTTACTTTCTCTTCCCGTCCCATCTTGTCCTGTCTAGTTCAGCACCTGTCATTCAGGCGTCCTGGTTCCTGTCAAGCTGTGCAAGAGCCTGACATTCAGCTGATGAAGGAAAGAACTCTTCTGCCCATGGACTCTGAGCTCCAGAGTCAAATTTTGCACAGATTAGTCATATTTGAGGGCACCCAGAAGAAGGTTTGCCCCGTAGCTTTTAATCTTTGGAGGATTTTCAGATTAAAATCTCAACTTTTTTTTACTGCTTTACTACACTCACTATGGGAATCTGATCATGACTTTTTTGTATAAATACATACGTTTTTTTGCACATTTAAAGCACAAAATACAAGTATATTATTAAATACAATAGCATTATGTGCTCTCTAAAGTTTGGAAAGCTGATGAAGGAAATAACTCTTCTGCCCATGGACTCTGAGCTCCAGAGTCAAATTTTGCACAGATTAGTCATATTTGAGGGCACCCAGAAGAAGGTTTGCCCCGTAGCTTTTAATCTTTGGAGGATTTTCAGATTAAAATCTCAACTTTTTTTTACTGCTTTACTACACTCACTATGGGAATCTGATCATGACTTTTTTGTATAAATACATACGTTTTTTTGCACATTTAAAGCACAAAATACAAGTATATTATTAAATACAATAGCATTATGTGCTCTCTAAAGTTTGGAAAGCTGATGAAGGAAATAACTCTTCTGCCCATGGACTCTGAGCTCCAGAGTCAAATTTTGCACAGATTAGTCATATTTGAGGGCACCCAGAAGAAGGTTTGCCACATAGCTTTTAATCTTTGGAAGATTTTCAGATTAAAATCTAAATTTTTACTGCTTTGCTACACTCACAATGGGAATGATTGTCATGATTTTTTTTGTATACATACTTACGTTTTTTTGCACATTTAAAGCAGAAAATACAAGTTTAAAATTAAATACAATAGCATTATGTGCTCTCTAAAGTTTAACTGAAAATTCCTCTCCTTTAACATATAGTTTCTAATGTTAAATGTCACTTTTCCCAGCCACTCAGTTGTGATTTTTTGAATCTAGAAAATTCAGCAAAGGTGCTTTTCCACTGTGAGAGACAGAATCCCAAAAGAAAAATCTGGAAATCACATTGTGTGACTCTTTGATTGTGTGCTTCTTAAAGAGCCACTCCTTGCTTTTATGGCTTTGCTATGGGACATTGTTATGTTGGAAGACCCAACTATGATCCATCTGTAATGCTTTGACCAATAGTATTACTGAAATTATACTCATCATTATTCTCCCACCAAAATGGCAAGTGGAGTTAAGACCAAAACATTCTACTTTGGTCTCATCTGACCACAAACTTCAGACGGGCCTGGAGATGTGCTGCCTTAAGCAGGGTGAACGTTCCATGTGACGCATGCTTTTAAACCAGTCTTGGAAACGGTGGTTCCAGCTTTCTTCACGACACTGACCAGCTCCTAAATGTTATTTCTGGGCTGATTTATACCAAATGGAGAGATCTTCTTTGGAGAATGTCCCGCGGAACATGGACAGTCATAAGCAACCTTTTTCCAGCTTCTAATAGATTCTTTTTTTTTTCACCAAGTTTCTTGGCAATTGCCTGTAGCCCTTTCCAGATTTATGAAAATCTACAATATTGTGTCTTTTGACAGCTCTTTGGTTTTGTCCATATTGCTACTTAAACTCTGACTACTAAGATAAGACCATTAGAATGTATCTGGAATATTTAAAAGAAAAATAACTGGTCACAAGTGAAACAAATATTTATTTGATCGGGTAATTTGCAAATTGTTTCAATTAAATCATAGGTGATTACTGGATTTCGTGGTGGAAATCTACTTATGTTGAAAATTTTAGACCCCGCCATGATTTCTAAGTGGGAGAAACAGAGTGACCAAATACTTATTGACCTCGCTGTTTATATGAACTGCATTGAAAACAAAAGGGTGAAGAGCAGAAGACTGAAGGGCCATGAGTATGAACTGAGCATTTGAGTGACCATGCTGTCGTGTGTGTGTTCATCTGTGTGCTGCTGTGCTGGATCTACATAGATACCTGTCCAGTTGGTGCAGCCGTGTCCAGCAGGCATCCCGATGCAATCTGAAGCACTGTCTGATCTCATGTCTGAGGGACCAATGTGTGTGTTATTCAGATGAGGCCAGAAAGGCAGGGATGGGACAGCTGTCTGCTCACATATACACTCTGAACACTGGGGATACGGACCAAACACTCATCACAAACTCTGCCAGTGAAAGTCACGTCACAAAACAGAGCTGTGCTGAAAACCATGCTTCATGAAGGACAAAAATTGTTTGAGTGTTCAAGCAAAGAAAATAGTTATGAGATTTGACTAATATAGGCCAAGCTGTGCATGTCTTGACATAAGGATTTTTGGTAGTCAGCCTGATGACAGGTAAGCAAGTTAGCAATAAACCTAATTGGTAAATCACCAAAAACCAATGCTGACAGGATAGAAGACCATTTAAAGACAGGTTAAAACTAAAAAGGTTGAGAGAAAAGATGAACCTAATCAATTGGATACTAACTGAAACCCAATTTGTCTAGATTGGGAAACCAACCAAAACCACCTCACCCACTGTGATACAAACCAAAACCCAGATTTGCCTAGATTGGGAGAGAAAATAAAATCTAGGATAGGAGACTAACTAAAATCCAGGTTGAGAAACCAACCAAAACCACTTTACGTAAGATGGGAGACTAACTAAAATGTACCTTTTGCAGATTGGTAGACCCAACAAACCCTTATTACCTAGGATGGGAAACCAACTAAAGTCCAGCTTCCCAGGTTTGCAGACCAACCAAAAATCACCTTCCCTAAGATGGGAGACTAACTAAAATTCAGTTTGTCTAGATTGGGTGACTCAAGAAAACCACTTAACCTAAGTTGGGAAACCAACTAAGCTTGTCCAGGTTTGAAGACCAACATAACCACCTTACCCAGGACTGGAGAATATCTCAAATCCGGCTTGTGTAAGTTAGGAAACTGACTAAAACCACCTTACCCAAGAGACTAACTAAAATCTATTTACTTTCCAACAAATACACTTGGGTTGGGAGACTAATTAAAATGTACCTTGTCCTGATTAGTTGACCCAACAAAACCACCTTACCTAGGATGGGAAATCATATAACCCAAGATGGGAGACTTACTAAAACACACCTATCCCAGGCGAAGACAAAAAACACAACTAAAATCTCTTTGTACAGGTTGGGTAGACCATTCAAAACTTTACCAGCAATGATGTGGTACGACTTAAATCCAACATGTCCAGGATGGAGCACAAGCAAATTCGCGTTTGACAGGTCAGGAGGGTGTAACCTGGTCTCAGCTGGTGAAAGGCAGCTAAACCAGTTCATTCAGGCTAAACAACTGACAACAGATAAACAAAAGGCAGATGAACTTGAACAAGTTCAGGAATATAATGAATCCCTTGCCCAGCAATTAACAAATAATCTTTAGATAGATTTGAAGAACACGAAAAAAACTATGAAGGGGGGAGGGGGGGGCAAACAAAACTAGATTAGCGAGGCTGTGAGCCTAGCCTAAACCAGCTATGTGAGCCTTTAAGACCAAATCCAAACCAGCTTTTACACTTAAGGAACTGTTTTGACCTCTGCTTTGGACAGAACCACTGTTAAGCTGCAGCTTTTGGTTTGCCGAATACATGTTTTGCTAAAGCTAATCATAAAAATGTAATTAGGTAACACATAGCTTGATATTTCTGGTGCATAATTCATTTGGGTGACATGTTTGGAAACATCTAGAAGACATTAACTAACTGCGGAAAGTTAGCTGAGCCCTCACTGGAGGTCTGAGTGAATCAGTGTCAGCTCTAATTAATTCTGAAAGTGAATGGAGCTGCAGAAGAGCTCCTGTTCATCTCTGTGATTCTGCCCACAGCTATTCCATGCTGACCGTCTCGAAGCCCTGTTTATTTCATTTCGTCAGGAAGATGGTGCCTCTCTGGAACGGGTGAAGGACAATTCGCTAACAATCTCCTTCCATTATACTGTTCTCGTCATTTCTGGTTCACCTTGAACTGGACTCGCATCCTTGTTCAAACAGGAATCAGCCGTTTATTCTGAATATAATTGCTGGACGGAAGTTAACATTATCTAACAAGAGCATGAACATCAGCAGCTCGGATGGAACAACATATGAGAACAGTGTATAACTATTAAAAGAATTGTTGATGAATTGTTAGGGTCAGAGAAATTTGTTGCTGCCTACCCCAGATCATATGGCTACAAAAGGTGATAGGGTTAGTTTGGGGCAACTCTACATCTTTTGGGTAA
Source organism: Danionella cerebrum (assembly GCA_007224835.1). Taxonomy (NCBI): domain Eukaryota; kingdom Metazoa; phylum Chordata; class Actinopteri; order Cypriniformes; family Danionidae; genus Danionella; species Danionella cerebrum. Next base: position 259,602 of record SRMA01027351.1, read on the forward strand.
GGGTACACGTGAAATACATGGAAAGGAAGGAAAGGAACAAGGAAAACCATTCAAACTCCACTCAAACCTGCTAAACATCCCCTAAACAGTTATTTATAGTAACAAATGCCCCTCCACAGCAATCCAAGCAATTGAGCATTTAGCAATCATAGAGATATGGAGGTTGGATGAAAAAAATAACACACTATGGCATGGGAATCTTTTTATGAGGTCACTGACTCTTCCATAGCAACCAAAAATGCTACCTTGGCAACCATTCTGTTTCGCTTACAAAATACCTTTAAATGGTACTTTCCAGTGGTGTAACGATACACTCTTCTCATGATACGAAACGTACCTTGATGTTATTTCCACAGTATGATATGCATCACAATGTTTTTAACCGACTATTGAAACCATTGTTGGAAAAAAATGCAATTTTTACAGTTTTGAGACCCCAAAGCTAAGAAAACCAGAGGCTAGTTTGCGATAAATTACCTTTTTAATTAAAGAGAGGTATTTCTATAATCTTTCGTATTTAAAATGTGAGCAAAGGATAGGAATCTACTTGTAAATATTACATAAAACAATAAGAGAAGGTAAAGAAGTTTCAGAAGTGACTAGAATCACAATCCCTCCAAGAAGCAAATACCCTTCAGCTCCAAGGCAATATCTCCCAGTGGCTTGTTACACCCCTAGTATACAAGCTTTAGCCAAAACACTCCTATACTATTCTAAAAATGTATGATAATAAGAGATTCCAGTTTTAAAGACTTTACCATTTTTATAGACATTTTCATTTCAGTAGCTTGACATGAAGTGGGTCTTATGCTTTTAAAATAATTATGATCCACTCATAACTATAAAATAATCCAGCAATCTAAAAGTTTAAGAAGCAATATGACAATAAACTCTTGACGTTAGTGATTATCAACCAGAAAGCATCAGAAGTTTCAATCCTTAGATCGTACTAATGCTAATGTTCCTTTACCACATCAGTATCTAATGTTTCCCTTTTATTTGGGTCATTTTATCCTCCATAGCTCCTGTTACAGTTAGCTCTCTCACTTTTCCGAGGAGAAGTTCAGACGAGCAGCTTTTATGTTTCTTTCTTTTCATAAAGCCTCAGAGAGAAACTAACTAAAAAGATGTGCAGTGAATCGTCTTCGCTAACAACAAAGGAATAAAAAGCCACCAGAAAATCCATTTTGAAGTCTTAAAGAGACTGACAAATGTGTTCCCTGGATGGCTATATTCTGCCTGCCACTCACTGGCCGCTTTCTGCCTCACTGGTACAATCAGCTCTGTATAAGTTCCAGTATAAACGACATCTTCATTTCCGCTAGTGTGCTAAATGCTAACTGAGACCCGGTTTATTTAGTAAAAACCGTGCTTATTTTCCAGTATGGGTTTCTTATTATGTTTTAGAGTTATGTCATCTGTCGCTCACCGGCCACTTTATTAGGTACACCTGTCCAACTGCTTCTAATCATCCAATCACATGGCTCAACTCAATGCATTTGACATGTGGACATGGTCGAGATAATGCAGCTCAAACCGAGCATCAGAATGGAGAAGAAAAGTGATGTTGAATGTGGCATGGTTGTGGTATTTCTGCTCTACTGGGATTTTCATCCACCACCATTTCTGGGGTTCACAGAGAATGGTCACCAAATAACCACTCGAAGTATGCAGAAGAGCATGTCTGTATGCACAACGTGTCAAACCTTGAGCCGGATAGGCTAAAGCAGCTGAAGACCACACTGGGTGCAAACTCATTTCAGCTAAGAACAGAAAACAGAGGCTACAATTTGCACAGGCTCACCAAAATTGGAAAACGTTTCCTCGTCTAATGAGACTTGTTATGTTTCTGTTTGTTCATTTGTCATGTCACGGTATTACTGAGAATGAAGAATGTTGCTTCCATTTGAATCCTTCACAGGAAATCAGAATGAGCAGTGGAAGTTCGTTTTGAGCTTGAGTGCGAGTGAGTGCGTCTCCCTTCGGTTCCTGAGCTCATTACACTACAGCAGCTCTGAGATCACACTCACATCAACACCGTTCACCAGACGCAGGGATGAATATGCATCGAAACAGCCACCGTTTGGCCAACAACCCTCTTCAATTGAGAGAAACGCCCCAGTGCTCCAAAAGTCTTTAACACTCTTCTGAAACCTTGACTCTGATTGGATGATCAACATTCAAAGGTAATCTTTAAGGGATGCCATCACAGCTATTTTAGCATATTATTATAATGGAGGTGTTCCCCTATTTCAAAGCTACCACAACATTTAAAATACATTATGATTGGAATATCAGGGGATTGTAAACGGACTACACAATAATGCTTTGAATAAGATGCTCAAGAAAGTAGTTCCTCACATACTGGTGGATTTTTAGGACAAAAGTCTGATATATGACCACAATAAAACATCTCAGGCATGACTGAGGTGAGGTAGAGTGGAAAATGGACTCTGCTCCTGTCAATTTAAGAAAGCCATGCAATCCCAATGACCATTGTCCAATGTCAGGGTGGAATTGTTTACCAGTAATTGAATGGTTCTTTCAATTATTCTGAACCAGCACATAATGTATTATTAGGCAATTGACAGGGTCCCAACTAGCCTTCACAATGGTTTGCTCCACCATTATATTGGGGCCATAAACACACCACAACCCCTCTTTTGAGGTTAGGGCTGCCTATACTATAAAACGTCAAGAATGAAAAAGAAATGTCATAGTAAACTTTGATGATGTCACCACTCTTTTGGTTTGTGCTTTTTGGGTCTAAAATACTATTTTCCACTCATGATGAGTTAAACATTTTTTTCTTTAATGGATAAATAAAAGAATTTGTTTATGTTGAGGCATTTTCTCACAGGAAAAAGCTGCTAGCCGTGAAGCTAATAATTTCAATGTAAAACACCATAGGCTTATGCTAAAACTATTAGCACTATGTAAACATGCACTAAATAGTATTCGACATGAAATAAATCGCTGTAATATCCACAGAGTTATAAACAGATGTTTATTTAAAGACTGTTTTGTGAAACGTATAACTTAATTTTAATTAATTTATCTATGCAGTCAACCCAACAAAATGAGAACTTCACGAGTTCAGCACCAGGTCTTGCCTTGTAGCGTAAGGTGATGGGTGCAACCGTACAAGGTTTAATAGTTGTGTGAGCTTAATGCTTTGATCTGAAGCACTGGTGGTTTCCTCCTGCAACACCACATTGTATTGACTAATAACACCAACATAATATTAATATGTGGTTTAAAACACAATATATGTGTATTACATGCATTTAGTGAATAGTGAATGGTAGTTCTGGATGGAGGCAGGGAATGCTGGCTGGCACGAGGAAATTGAAGGCCTATCAATGCTCCCAGAGTGTGTGAGACTGTCCAAATGAGCTCATTCGGACCTTGGAAAGCTGTGTGTAATGCCATCTTGAGAGGTGCAGCATGTCGAAGCCCATTTGGGCTTTATCTGGTGTGAAACACTCTTCCCCCAGTGATCTCTCTCTCTCTTTCCCTCACACAAACACACACCATCTGACAGCTATTAATCACCTTATACTGCACTGTTGATGTTCACCGGCCTGAAGTGAATCCGGAGTGAGAGGAAACAGAAGTGAGAGGAAACAGAAGGCTTGTTTCCTGAAGTAACAGTCTCGTGTTTAACTCTGTAAATCAAATGATCATTCAACAGATCGTTTCATAAAAACTGTATGTGGTGGCTTAATCTTCAATAAGTGCATGCTTTGGGTGGTTGGAGGACACAGCAAGCTCGCTCCAGGTTTCCTCGTGTTAAACGTGCACTAGTTTCTCATGTGCCATTGGTTCATTGTCATGCATGAGTCTCAAGCATCAGAGAGGACAGACGAGCTTCATAAGAAAGCTCAGAGGAGCTAAATGATTGATTCAGAGGCTACAGCGGGCACAACGGGTCAGGACGGGCAAGAGGAACACCGATGCCTGGCATGGAGCCAACCGCCAGTGGCAAATTTACATGCTTCCATAGCACAATGTGGAGAACAAAGCATGCTCCTGTTCATTTAGGCCAGTGCTGTAATGTTGTATATGTGGTGGCTTAATCTTCAATAAGTGCATGCTTTGGGTGGTTGGAGGACACAGCAAGCTCGCTCCAGGTTTCCTCGTGTTAAACGTGCACTAGTTTCTCATGTGCCATTGGTTCATTGTCATGCATGAGTCTCAAGCATCAGAGAGGACAGACGAGCTTCATAAGAAAGCTCAGAGGAGCTAAATGATTGATTCAGAGGCTACAGCGGGCACAACGGGTCAGGACGGGCAAGAGGAACACCGATGCCTGGCATGGAGCCAACCGCCAGTGGCAAATTTACATGCTTCCATAGCACAATGTGGAGAACAAAGCATGCTCCTGTTCATTTAGGCCAGTGCTGTAATGTTGTATAATGCACACTGCAAAGATAAATCAGTAATTGAACAAAAGTGAACTAAATCAATTCAAGGGTAGAGTAAGGGAAAGGAGATGAGAAGGGAAGGGGAAAAGGAATGAAGAAGGGAGAAGTGAAAGACAATGGATAAAAAAGGGAGAAGGCAATGGGGAAAGATAGGGTAAGGGAATGAAGAGGAGAAGGGAAGGGGAATGGGAATGAAGAAGGGGGAAGGGAATAGGGAAGGAAGGGGAGAAGGGTAGGGGAAGCAAATGTGAATGAAGAAGGGTAGAAGTGAAAGGCAAT